>JAOXNT010123011.1:0-12172 GCA_028565815.1 Cletocamptus dominicanus | reverse complement strand
AAGACGGTTGCCGTATAAACGATATCCATTGCATTGTCTTCATACGGAAGACTTGTGCCATTTGTTTTGGTTATGGTAGCCTTATCTCCCAGTCTTTGTGAAGCTAGGTTGACCATATTAGAAGAGATATCAGCGCCATGCAATTCGCTTGGATTATGCTTAGAAACTTCTATAAGGTTTCCTCCAGGGCCACTTCCGATTTCTAATACCTTTTTATTTCTATAATCAATACTCCTTAAGAGTTTTAGAAATTCTTTTCTTTTGTAGGAGTAGAAGGGTTCATCATCGCCAGCTACAATTTTATTCTTATCTCGTTTTTCGAGTCTTTCAGCTACTTCTGACCAATAAGACTCTGGGTGATAGTTGTTACTCATTTTACTTGTTCTTTGGGTTGTGTATTTGTTCCTTCTAATCAAGATATTTGCCAAGTGATCTTACACCTGCGTTACCTTTATAGTTGGTTTTAATTTATAATTGATATAATCATCGATTAAAGGTGGTGCAAGCTAATATATTTTCTGAAAGAAATCAAATATGACTGTAAATCGGTCACAAGAAGTTTTGTTTTTATATAAAAAATTTTATTTTTGATTAAAATTAAATCAAAATGTACCAGCGAGCGATTGTACATATGGATTTGGATGCCTTTTTTGTGTCCGTTGAGACCTTACGAAATAGCAAGCTGAAAGGGTTGCCTGTAGTTATTGGCGGCACAAGCAGTAGGGGGGTAGTTTCATCTTGCAGCTATGAAGCTAGACGTTTTGGTGTACATTCAGCTATGCCTATGAAAATGGCATTGAAGCTGTGTCCTCAAGCGATCGTAATCAAAGGTGACATGGATGCGTATAGTAAATACTCTCGCTTGGTCACAGATGTAATCGAAGATCAAGCACCACTCTTTGAAAAGGCTTCGATTGATGAGTTTTATTTAGACTTGACAGGTATGGATAAGCATTTTGGTTGCTACCAATGGACGACCGAATTGCGCGAAAAGATTATTAAGGAGACAGGACTTCCGATTTCATTCGGATTGTCGATAAATAAATTGGTTTCTAAGGTTGGGACTGGTGAAGCAAAACCGAATGGGAAGTTGCAGGTCGAAAAGGGACATGAAAAACCTTTTTTGGCTCCTTTATCTGTTAAAAAAATTCCTGGTGTGGGCAAAAAAACCTATCAGCAATTGAGTATGATGGGTGTCCGTACCATTAAGACCCTCAGTGAAGTACCTACACCTTTACTGGAACGTGCTTTTGGGAAATCGGGGAAAATACTGTGGGAGAAAGCCAATGCTATCGATGAGCGTCCAGTAGTTTCTTACACCGAGCAGAAATCTATGTCGCAAGAACGTACGCTAAAAGAAGATACACTTGATTTGAAAAAGATACATTCTATGATCTTGCAAATGTGTGAGCAACTGGCTTTTGAGCTTCGATCACAGGAACGCTTGGCAGGCTGTGTAACCATAAAAATACGTTATGCTGACTTCAATACCTATACCCGTCAACGTAAAATTTCTTATACCTCTATGGATAAAGATTTTATACGAGTTGCCTTGGATTTGTTTGAACAATTATATACGCGTCGCCAGCTTATTCGTTTGGTTGGCGTGCGATTCAGTGATTTGGTGCGTGGAAATCATCAGTTGCGGCTCTTTCAAGATAGTGAAAAAGAGATTCGTCTCATGCAAGAAATGGATCAAATACGAAAAAGATTTGGTTCAAAAGCAATTATGCGTGCTGGATAAGTAATACTAAAGCGCAACTATTTCGCTTTCATTAGAGTGATAAAGGCGTCTTTGTACCCTTTTTCTATAGCTAATAACTGTGCTTGTTTAGCTTCCGATTTACTGTTTCCTCCAGGGATCAAATATTTATAGACACTCCCGTCTTGTATAACAACTAAATTTTCAAAGTCTATATACAATTGATGCTTTTTTTCGAGCGCATGACTTAAGCTTAATAGCTGTACAGCATAATCAAAGGTGTTGATTGATTGATTTTCTTCCGACTTTTCTTCCTGTATTTGTTTTTGCTCGAGCTGAGCATAGCTTTCTATCGCTTTAAAAATAGACCTAACAATCAAAGCTTGCCCCTCATCACTAAGTAAGAACTCTTCTTCCTGGCTATGTGTCAGAAAACCAGATTCTATCAAAACTGCAGGCATTGTAGTCTCTCGAAGCACAAGAAAGCCAGCCTGCTTTACACCCCTAGATTTACGTTTGGCTATTTTCTTAAAATTGTTTTCTACATGATGTGCAAAGGTGATACTTTGTTCTAAAAATGCATTTTGAAACATACTTAAGACAATATGACCTTCTGCAGAATTGGGATCAAAACCATCATAGCTTTGTTGGTAGTTTTCCTCCAATAAAATTACTTCATTTTCCCTTTTGGCTACTTCCAATTGATCTTCTGCGCGATTTAAGCCCAATACATAAGTCTCCGAACCATGCACATGATGTTTCCCCGGAACTGCATTGCAATGAATGGAGATGAATAGATCCGCTTTGGCTGCATTGGCTATTTGGGCGCGTTTGTGCAGAGGAATAAACTTGTCTTGATCTCTCGTAAGGACAACCTTGACAAATGGATAGTCTTGATTGAGCTCCTTTTTTAGCTTTTTGGCAATTTGTAGAACTATGGTTTTTTCTTTACTCGAATGTCCTGAGCATCCATGATCTTTGCCTCCGTGTCCTGGATCGAGGATAATGGTATAAACTTTTTTTTGTGAATGATTCGTTAAGGAATCAAAAATATGCGTTAATTCGGTAGATAATTCGGTTGGATACGAACCATTTTGTTTACTTTGCACGTCTGTAGTTGTAAGTAAAACGCTCAAGCTAATGAGACACATTTTTATGATAGAAACCGTTGTATGCATACCAGAGGTTTGTTTATCTTTTATATATTAAAAAAATATTTAATGTAAAAGTAATGCATTTCGAGCAAATTAAAAACATATGGGTCATTTTTTTATGTGCGATAGCTATGTTTGCTCAGGCGCAAGTAATAGATACAACTCGAACGTCATTAGATGGAGATTCTGTATTTTTAAAATTAAATAATATAGATAGTGATACCTCACGCCCTTTAAAGGATACTGTTTCTTCGACAAAGCCTGCAACTAAGATTAGAATATCAAAGGATGCCATCGAGGATCCAATGCTTTTCGTAGCGAAAGATTCTATGGTGTATGAAAAAGGAGCGAACAAACTAAAGATGTATAACCAAGATAGTGTGGTCAGTAAAGAAGCTACATTAACTGCTGGCTATATTGAGTTTGACTTGAATGCCAATGAGGCCTTGGCTACTGGATTGAAAGATACCAGTGGTCGCTTAATCAACTATCCAGGTTTAATACAAGAAGATAATGTGGTAAATGCTACCGTACTCAGATACAACTTTAAGTCCAAAAAAGGGTATGTCGAAGGGGCAAGAACACAGCAGGGCGATCTTTATATTGTGGGAAATCGTTCCAAATATATTCAAGAGACGAATGGCAACGATACCATATCCAAGAATGTGATTTTTCAACGCAATGCTATTTTGACCACTTGTGATGCTGGACATCCGCATTTTGGAATTCGATCTAGTAGGCAAAAACTAATTACAGATGAGTGGGCCATATTGGGACCATCTTATGTAGAGTTGGGAGGAATCCCAACACCTTTGGTTTTACCTTTTGCTGCTGTACCCCTTAAACAAGGACGTCGATCAGGACTGATTCTTCCCCAAGATTATGAGTACTCTCCAGAGTTGGGGTTTGGTTTTAGAAATATTGGATATTATTTTCCTATCAATGATTATGTTGATCTTATACTTACTACCGATGTTTATTTGAGGGGCACCTATGGAATTCGAGCCAATTCAAGGTATAAAAAGCGATATAAGTACAGTGGGAATGCCAATCTGTCGTTTAATAGCTATGCTAGGGAAGTGATAGTGCCCATTAGTGAAAATGTGAATGAGCTACAAACCATCCGAAACAATGAATATTCTATTCAGTGGTCCCACAATCAAGATGCTAAAGCACATCCTTATCGCAGTTTTTCGACTTCGGTAAATGTAGCATCAAGAGAAGCCTTTAATTTTGGGTATAATACTGCAGATCGAGTATTGCAAAACAGCTTGCGATCTACAATCAACTTCAACCAACGTTTTGCGAATAAGCCGGGATGGCTTTTGTCAGTTAGTGCGCAGCATTCTCAAAATTTAGCAAATGGAGATTTTCGTGTTGAATTGCCAAACGTCCGCTTTAATATGGGGCAGTTTAAACCTTTCGAAAAAGCGGAAAGGGTCGGTAAAGAAAAGTGGTATGAGCGGATTAATATGTCATACTCTGCAAATGCGATAGCACGTGTCAATACAAAGGACTCTTTATTATTTACTCAAGAATTTTATGATGATATTCAGTATGGTGTTCAGCATAGAACTTCAATGGATATGAACTTTCGCGTGCTCAAGTATTTTAATTTGACGCCTCGAATAAATTATCAAGAAGACTGGTTATTTGAAACTTATCGAGAGGAATTGGATGATATACGCTTTGAATTTGATACGACTTATATCGAAGGCGATTCAGTAATTGGAGAAATCACGATAGATACTATAAGTAATGTAGTAAATAGTTCCGATATTGATCAATTTGCAGCACTTCGTACCTTTGATGTCGGTGTCAATTTAACTACACAGATTTTTGGTACACTTTTATTTAAAAAAGGTTGGTTGCGTGGATTACGACACACCATTAAACCTAATTTTTCATTAAGTTATACACCGAATTATGCTACAGATTTTTGGAATTATTATCGAGAGCGAGAATCTGATCGCATCCCCTCGAAAAGTGAAACTGTAGAATATTCTAAGTTTAATCAAACGGTATTTGGTACGCGAGTCCCAAATCGAAACCGTTTAAATTTGAACTATGGATTTCAAAATATTTTTGAAGCTAAAATCTTTTCCAAGCGCGATTCAAGTTCTAAAAACATCAACTTGCTGCGAAATTTGAACATTAATGGAAGCTATGATTTTTTGGCGGATAGTCTCAATTTTTCGGATGTGAATTATGGCTGTAATTTCCAATTGATTAAGAACTTTACTCGATTGACAGTTCGCGGACGGATGAGTTATTATGCCCAGAATGAGCAGGGGCGGGTGATTGACCGTTTTTATTTCGACGAGACCAATAAACTACTTCGCTTTGTCAACTTAAATGTGAGCTTAAATACCACCTTTACCGTACAGAAACTGCGTACAGCTATTGAGCAATTAATTTCGGGAAAGGAATCCGAAGAAAAACCCGAAGTAGATCGCAATAATCAGAGTCAAAAGGGAAGCAGTCTTTGGAGTCTGATCGATGGTGTCAATATTCGTCACGATTTTCAGATGCAATGGGATAAAGATCTTGGTGAAACCGATTTTGCTGTAGCTCGTCATCAAATTAATTTGAGTGGAGCGATTCCACTTTCAGAAAAATGGCGGATATCAGTTGGTAATATTGGCTACGATTTTCAAAGTAAATCAGTAACCTTTCCAGATTTAGGATTTACAAGAGACTTGCACTGCTGGGAACTGGATCTGCGCTGGCAACCTCAAAGAGGCACCTATATGTTTTCTATTTATGCAAAACCTGGGTCAATGGATTTCTTGAATGTTCCTTATCGTCGAAATCAATTCGATCAGACGAATCCAGCATTTTAAATTTTCGGGTTAATGATGTACAAACTTTAATACGCTTTCCTGTCCATTCCATTTTAATATTGCCAAATATACACCTGCGGGATAGCTTTCTAAAGGTAGGTCAATAGCTTGAGGACAAGGCAAATAAGTATTGTTTATGATAAGCTGCCCAATGCTATTGAAAACTTGAAGTTGATAGGATTCATTGGCTCGAATACCAGTGAAGATCAAACGTCGAATGTGTCGGTTATAAACCATGATTACATTTCCAACTACATCTTTAGATTTGCAAAGTCTTTTTCCATGTTCTATAAGATTAAGTCTTTGATTTTCTAAAGAGGCATGCATTCGCTGCACTTGACCACCTGTAAACATCAATAGACAAGGATCATCGGAAAACTGCATGAAATTTTGGATCATTATAGTTCCATCACATTCAAAAGATTCTTCTACATTTAAACAACTTAATACTGGGCTTGATTGAGGAGGAGTGTCCTCGATTTGATCGTTGTCTGCACAATTACTTCCCCAAGGGTGTTTTAAACCCAAATAATGGCCAACCTCATGCACTAGGGTTCTTCCTAAGCCATACCGAGGGTTTGTCTGACCCAAAGGACCTAAATAAGCATAGTCCATGACGATCCCATCATGCGCTTGACCTGCACTTTCCGGGAAGCTTGATCTGCCAGCTATGGTATTGCTTTCTCCAATCCAAATGTTTAAATATTTATCCGTATCCCAGGCGTCAGATCCACCTAGATTGGAATACTTTATCGCCTCTTGACCATTACTGTTAAATTGGTCCAAAAAATTCTTTTCATTCGTGACTACTCGCTCGATACCTTTCTCAGGCTCGCCCCATTCATTCTCTGTTGCTAAGCAAAATTCAATATTCGCTTTTGCCTCTCGGTCTTTAAACTGGGGCCAAATTTTCCAGCGATCTTCATGCAAAGTATTGAAGTCCCTATTTAGCGCATCGATTTGAGCTTGTATTCTTACATCATTGAGAATTTGATTTAAGCTATCAGGAAGTACAACATGAAAGACAACTGGTATTTGGTAGCCAGCAGACCTGGATTGCATATTAGAAAATGGGTAAATATAAGGCTCCTCACTTGTTGCATCACAAATCCGCTGTGCATTCAGTGTGGTTTGGGATGCGAAGCTAAGCCAGAACATGAATAAAATAAAACCGAAGTATCCCAGATGCTTTTGCATAAGGTAAATTTAAGAAAGTTATTTTTAGATTGCATGAATATAACTCCAGGGTTTTAATAAGGGGTGTCTCAAATAGGTCAAATCTTGCTTTGGCCCTTCAAAAGCATGACTCCAAATAGCACCGTAGTGATATAGGTCAAGACTCAACTGATAGTCTTTTGAGCTTTTTAAGTCCTCCCACAACGCATTTTGTTTAGCATTGAAATGAATACCTTCGATGATTAAAAAACAGTCTTTTTGGGGATGGAGTAACTTCTTTTTTAATTTTTTGATTAAAATATGGTCATTTTGAGGAAGGTACAAACTAAATTCGGCATCCGTTGGTATTTTATCGATCTGGCATAAGGGATAACTTACAAACTCAAAAGCGTTTTTAATTTCTTCTTCTATGGAAGTAGCTGGTTGGATAGCAGTAGTAATGAATTGATATACAAATGGAGAGTGTATGTCATAAATGGTTTTTGACCGGAGGTAATAATTTAACCAGTTTTTAATCATATAACTTTTGTATATTTGTTATCCAAAGATATAATTATACTTATATATGAGAAAGATTATTATATGTCTGATATTAATACATAGTTTTCTAGTCATTCAAGCTCAGGTCGAATTTGAATATCAAGAAAATTTAATAGACAAAAATAATTCAGCAGTAGCCGTTTGTGTGTCTGATATGAATCATGATGGTTTGGATGATGTGGCCTATTTTTATAAAAATGATGAGCTTATTTTAATGACGCAGAAGCCCTTTGGTGAATTTAATGAAACGACCATTGGAAGAGTGCCTGAAGAACCTTGGTTTTTATTGAGCTGGGATTGGAATGAAGATGGAAAAGCTGATTTTATTAGTGGAGGACGAGATGAAATATTTGCCTATTTTTCACAAAATCAAAGCTATGAACTAAGACGAAAAACGATAGAAATTGGAAATGTTTTTTTAGCTCAAGCGGCCAACTTAATTAATATTGATGAAGATGCAGCACCAGAAATATTCATTTGTAATGATGTAGATTCTAATTTTTTTGTGGACATCATAGAGGACAGTTTTACCATTATTAAGGATAAATTCGTACATGATATAGATGCTTCAGGAATAGCTGGAAATTATGGCTCAACTTGGGAGTTTATCGACGAGGACTTGATCCCTGATTTATACATTTCCAAATGTTTTCAAACCGCATCAGAACGTTCTGATCCAAGACGGCACAATTTACTTTATTTATCTGAAGGAGACTATCAATGGGAAGATCAAGCCGAGAAATGGGGATTGAAGGACAGTGCTCAGTCTTGGGCTTCAAGCTTCGCTGATGTTGATAATGATGGTGATATGGATGTATTGGTACTTAATCACGATGCCCCATCGTACTTATATGTTAATGAAGGCAATGCTTACAAAGCTGTCGAAGCAATTGCAGGAAATTCAAATTTATTGGATCTAGGAATTCAAATCATTGCTGAAGATATTAACAATGATAAATATGTTGATTTTTTCATCTCAGGCAGTCGGTCTTATGTTTTATTGAATAATCAAGATGGCACATTTCGCGAGATCAGTCAAGAAGCATTGGGTTTTTACGATGATAAAATAGCTACCATTTCTGCAGGGGACTTTAATCTTGACGGTAAAGTTGACTTTTTTAGATCTCAACATATACTTTACAATCGTCACAATACAAGTAGAAATGGATTTTTATACAATAATTCTAAGAATGACAATCATTTTGTTCAGTTTAATTTGGTAGATGATGAATTAAAACCCATTTCAAACCTAGTAAGAATTGAACTGTATTCTGGAGGAGATCGACAGCTGAGGACCTATCGACAAGGTGAATCTTATGGTATCATGCGTTCACGGACCATTCATTTTGGCTTGGGGGAAGATACACAAGTAGATTCTATCATAGTCTATGGGCAAGACTTTCCAATTCAAAAATATTATAATCTAGAGGCAGATCGGCAGTACTTGATTTATTCGGACAATGAAATTTGGGAAGTTCCTAAACTTGAAGCCAATAAAAATGTGGCTTGTATAGGAGACACAATAACTGTTCATAAACCCATAGACACAGAATCAGGTTCATTTTATTTGTATAATGATCAAGTGTGGTTGAACGCAGACAGCGTAGTATTAAGAAATTCAGATGGAGTTTATTATCGATGGCGAGAAGGACAGAGATGGAGGCGCAGCTTGCCATTAAGAATTAGATTTGATCCAGCCATTGATTCCAGGATTGATTTAGAGCTCGATATTCTTTGCAATCAAATGCCCGTGACTGCAGAAGTAGATCCACTGTACTTTCAAAAATGGTCTAACGGAAGCACTGAGGCTTCTATTGAAATCAGTGATACCCAGCAATATTATGCCATTTTTGATAATGGATGTCGAGTAGTCAATTCAGATACATTTCAATTAGAATTGAAGCAAGTATTGCAACCGCTCAACCTTCAAAGCTTGAGTGTCCCTTTAGGGCAAGATGTTACTCTTGATGTAGGAATAGATTCTGCTGCTTGGTATCTGGATTCATTGAGTTTGCGACCTTTTTTTGTGGGGCGAAACTGGACGATTCCAAATATCCAAGGCGATACAACGTTTTATATAAGCCGAGCCACCTTTGAAAATGTAGCTGTTTATAGCGGAGGAGAAAGCATTGAACAGGAGTTGCGCACAGAATCCAACTTTAATTTTTCAGGTATTCGTTTTGACGCCTTAGTAGATATAAGGATACAATCGTTTCAAGTGGAATCCGATACGATTGGACACCGAATTTTTTGGCTAAGGGATCAAGAAGGTACCCTTATTTTAGAAAAAGAAATTTTTATTGAGCAGGGTGTTCAGGAGGTGTTTCTTAATTGGACCATACCAAGAGGCAACAACTATGTGCTCACTACCGACAGAAGGTACAATCTCGACACTTGGGGGTCGTTGCATCCACAATTACGAATTTTACCTGGACAAGCAACTTTTCCTTATGAGATTAAAGACCTCATGACCATACAAGCCAACTCTGGCGGTCATTTGTATTATCCATATTTCTTTGATTTGCAAGTGTCTGAAGAACCCGAGATTTGTGAATCTGAGCGAATGCCATTGCATGTGAGGGTCACGAGTAAAGCAGTAGATAGAGCTAAAGAAAGTATAGTAGTCTTCCCTAATCCCGCAAGTTCTATCATTCATTTACAAAACTATTTGAACTGGGAAGAACTTAGGGTGTATAACAGTTTAGGGGTAGAAATTCTACACTTTTCTGCGATACCAAATCAAATTGATGTGAGCAATTGGGCTGATGGAATTTACTTTTTAGAATGTGCTGATGGGCGTGAAAGACAAGTCCTTAAAGTCATAAAGCATGATTAAATAGCACTTTTGTTTGAAAATTACTTTCTAAACTTCCACGCATAAATCGAAAATATTATATATTTGCGAGCATAATTGACTCCGTAGTTCAACTGGATAGAATATCAGATTTCGGCTCTGAGGGTTGAGGGTTCGAATCCTTCCGGGGTCACAAAAGTCTTGATGAGCATTGGCTTGTCAAGGCTTTTTTTATTGCTTTATCTTGAAAACTTCTTTTTTAGATAGGTTTAAGATGCTTTCTAAACTCATACTATATAATAAATTTTGCACATGTTCTCGTCTATAAGTAGGTATTGGTGTCGTAATCGTATCTGAAAGGATAGCACGCCTTGCAGGAGGTGAAAGTTTGATATCATGGAATATGGACTTTTGTTTTGGTGTAAAACCCTCTAACTTTATGTAAGTCTCCATTAAGTCAAGATAGGAATCAAGTAGGTTATTGTTTTTAATATTGATAAATTCTCTTCCGTCAAGTTGTACAAGCGTATTTCTTATGATTAAATCGTTTAATCGACAGAAGTTATTATTATCTATTAATACTCCATCCGCTATACATTCTGCAATCAATTTATCCGACTGCGCTTTAACATTTTGGTATAGGTATAATACTTCTTGTACATATTCATTTGCTTTTTGGCTATGCATGTATTCTAAAGCGATGGATTCACTGTTTAATTTGATTTCATACAAGGTACTGATCAGCCCAAGTCTAGATTGAGGCGATTGCGCTTGAGAACTAACGCAGATAAAAAGGAGTAAAGAAAAAATTGATAATCTCATATGGCATTTATTTGAAAACCAAAATAAACACAATTGAGCTGTATTCATTAAATTACACTAAGTTTAACAATACTTTAAAAAAATTTTAAGGAATCCACTTACAAATTGGTAAAATAATATAATATGAAAAAGATATTTATCCTAGGTGTTCTATTAATCACTATATTAGGTTGTTTTGGTGGATTCCGATATGGAAGGAAAAAGCCTAGCTTAAGGTTGAAAGACCAGAGTACTGCTTTACAAGAGATCAATGTCAGGATTGATGGTGCATGGATAGATACAGCTCGGCAAAGCATTATGATCTTATATCGTAATGGAATTAGGGGATTTGTTAATTATGAGTATTATGATAATAACTTAAAGGGATTGGAAGAATTTTATCAAATACTTTTAAAAGATGAAACAATTTGTCGAGTTCCTTATGGATGGGGATTGTATAAAATACAAGATGGTAAATATTATTCTGAATCATGGATCAGTACATCAGGAATAGAGCCCTACCCGATTATTAAGGGAGAAGGGGAGTTTAGCAATAATGGTACAGAATTGTATTACAGATCAAAGGATAACCCAAAAGTGTTCGGAGATCAATCAGCGACATACCATTTCGAGTTTTATGAGTTTCCAAAACCCGACAGCTGTATGCGGTGGTTTGAAAAATTACAGGCTCAATAACTATGTTTTTAGGAACCGCGATGACGTATATATAATTGAAAGAAAAAAAGTTGTAATTTTAAGCTGTGCAAAATGTTACATGGCGGATAGATTCTATTAGATTAAATCGGAGTATGTTAGGTTTTGGGTCTGGTGCTTCGGCATTAGGCGTTGGTGATGCAGGAATGATTGGCATTGGAGGACTTTCAGGCGGTGCAGCTTCAGCTATAAGTGGAGGAGATTTTTGGTCTGGTGTGGGGCAAGGTCTAATAACTAGCGGTTTGAATCATGCAGCTCATAGTGCTGGCAGACCAGGGATTTTTGGAAAGAACATTGCAGCGGCCATGAGATCAGGAAAGACGAAGTATTTGTTTGGACCAGACGCTAGATATCAAGGGTTCGGTTTCTCAATTTTTGGAATTGGAGGTGCTTTTTATGAGTTTGGCAGCATAGACATTTTGCGTGGAGTAGAAAAAGGAACTAGTGT
>JAOXNT010122568.1:0-12216 GCA_028565815.1 Cletocamptus dominicanus | reverse complement strand
CTCTTTCACTCTCTCTCTTTCTCTCTCTCTCTCTCTCTCTCTCTCTCTCTCTCTCAGTCACTATCTCAATCCCTAAACTTTTATATTGGCCGGCCCCCAGGGGGGGGGGTTGTTACAATTTTGGGTGGGTGGGAAGTTTAGCCCTCGTTATGGAATTGTGGGCTTTGAATGGTGCGGTACTGGAAGGTATAAAGGTTGGGACTAACCTCTTGCTGAGATTTTTATGGAGATATCAGTTTCATGTTTAGAAGAGTGTTTTAAGATGTTTTCTAATAATTGTTGCCGATGCTAAAGAGTAGGTCATTGTCTGTCTAACGCAGAGTTGGTAACTGGCTTGGCCTAAAGCTACTTTTGACAAATCTGGCTTGCTGAACTGCTAAGTGGCTTTGGATTATTTAAAGTGGCTTTGATGCAAAAATTTGGGTAGAATGCAGAAATGTATAAGCTCTAAGAGGGGTCCACTAAGAGAGATTTCCACATGGCTGTTTCCAATTTGTCTACAATGGCAGAGAAAGGGACCTGGGTTTGCCGTTTTCTGGAAGTGAAGCACGGTATGTATATTTAAGCGTTTGTCTGTTGCTTCAAGTTGTTTTGTTATTGGGTTTTTCAGTATCATTTGCATTTTTCTTAATGCAAACCATATTGTTTTCTTTAACAGGAATAGAACCGTTTCCTTGTTGGATGATAGTTGTTTAGACATGTTGCCGGATGTAGATGTTGATTTCAGGTGGGCTTTTATTATTTTTTTCCGCTTTTTTGGATTTGCTCAGAAATTTAATTTGTTTGGTATGTTTCCAGACCCAACAGCAGGGCGACGTCTTCTTCTTGACCACAGTCAAGGAGTAAGAGGTAAAATGGGCTTAAATTTGTTATAGTTGTAAAGTTATTGAGTTTTGTCTTTGGATATACAAATTTCTAAATGCAAATTGTATGGTTTCTTTACCTGCAATAGAAACGTCTCCTAATCGGATGACAGTTTTTCCGACATTTTGCCGGATATCAATCTTGATGTCTGGTGAGTTTTCAATATTTTTGTCACTAAAGTGATTTTGTTTTAAATTTAGTTTGCTTCGTATGTTTCCAGACCAAATAGCAGGCCAGCGTCTTCGTCTTGACCGCAGTCAAGGAGTAAGAGGTGAGAGGTGAGATTGGCTTCTCTGTTATAGTTGTATTGTTATTAAGTTGTGTCTGTGGATATTCATTTTTTCAAATGCAAACTATATGGTGTTTTTAACAGGAGTAGAGCTTTGTCGTTTTCAGATGATAGTTTGCCAGAGAGTTTGCCGGATATCGATGTTGGTTACAGGTGGGCAATTTTTTCCTTTTTTTCCCTTTTTTTAAAAAAAAAAAAGGTTTGAGATTAAAATTGTTCATTTGGTTTCATTTGGTTTTATGTTTACAGACCGGCCATTCAGCAGGCCTTCGTCTTTATATCGACTGGAGTCAAGGAGTAACAGGTAAGATGGATTTGTTTCACTTTCTATAAGTTGTTTTGCAATCTATATGCTGTCATTTCTGCATTTTACCCTTTTTCAGAGCTTTTATCGCTTGCCCCTAGACTGATCACCTTGTTACCCAATGTTACTTGGCCTAGCAACACTCTTTTCAATTCAAGTCCCATATTACCTCCTAAACAAGCAGACTATACAAACGGCGTTTTACTCTTACGCTGCTATGGTATTAACCCTTGCCAAATATGTATAAAAGGACTCTGTACCCTTACGCCACGAGTCAGTCTTGCAATCTATTCCCCCAGTCTTATAGTCATGTATAAATTGTGTAACGTTCAATAAACTAAATTGATTCAAGATCCAAAATTGGTCTCTTAAGTACAATCTCCATATACTATTTTTTTTCAGTGTTCAGTGTTTCCCCCAGTCTACTCAGTGTAGATATATTTACGAGCCCTAGCTCTCAAACATTAACACAGTTTTTCTGGCATTTTCAGTATTTTGTCTTTCAAAGGAGTCTTTCTAAGACAAAAAGCCAAAATGACGTACCCTTGTATATATGCGCCTTAAGCAATTGGTCAGAGTGCTTTGCTTGGGTTAACTTCAAATTAAGAAAAACTTTAATGGGCTCAATATAGGTTCAAAATTGAAAATATCCCTTTCAATACAAGAAATTAATTTGTGATATAATTTTACAACTTATCTCCAACACAATATCTACATTTTCACAAATTACTTAGTATTCTAAATTTGATTTTATTCTTCATTTGAAACAAATTTTTCAAAATTGTATTGATTGGTAATTTACCATTTACCGAGATTGGTTAAGAAAGTCAAAATAAATTTAATCATTATTTTTCAATGGTAAAAAATGGAAGCCCTTCTTGCTGTACAGTACATACAGTACTCTACAGTTTACTTTATATGTAAAAGAATCCTTGTGCCTGTTTCAACTTTTGCAAACATTGACCTCATCTTTAGAGGACCACCAATCGATTTAGCAGCTTATCTCCTCATCTCATCGCTGAGAACCCATTCTGGTAATATCGTGGATTGAGTCTGGCGTCTTTGAAATGGTAGCTGTAAAAGAACTTCCCCATCTGCTTTGCAACTGAATAGTTTATAAAATTCTATTGAAATCAATGGTCTTAATTTTAGTGACCTGGAGGTCATTGGTCACCGTGATGTTTTATTTACTTAGCAGAGAAAGGAATGAAAACTAGTCAAGAAAACTTGGCATGATAAGTGCTTTAGTGGGAAACTTTGATAAATAAATCCTTTGGTCCAAGGCAAGGTTATTGGCATCTCATACTTGGTCTATTCAAATATATTCTAGGTGACCTTGAACATGGCGACCACAAGGCTACCAAGATGTTTTTTTCTATCAGCAGGGCCATTTTTGCAATTTTTGAGAGAAACTTGGATTAACAAGTCATTGGGCTAATATTGAGCCAGTTGTAATTTGACTCATACTAGACTCCAACTTGTGACCTTAGTTAAAGTAAATACTGCCTTTGTAACAGAAATAATTCAGGCAACGCCAGGTAGTTTGACTAGCACATTATACAATGAATTTTTGTTTTGATATTTCACTTAGGTCATTTGTGAATTGTGACAACAATTTGATATGGTTCCAAGTGCTTCACCCAACACCGGCATCTTGATACATTCTTTGTTTTATTGAATCTCAAAAAACAGTATGTAGCTGTTGAAGAAGTTGCGGCGGTTGAAGTGGTTCTTTATAAGTTGAGGATGGTAATAGGGTTAAGAAACTTTGATTGTTCTTAAAATGTCGACAACACATAAAAATAATCATGCTTAATAAGATGATTCCTATAATAAAAAGGATTCCTCTTCCTATAGTACCCGTCACAGGTGATATACTAGAAAAAAAGTTGTTTGTTTGATGTCAGAGTGTACCAGAAAAAAAAAATTACAACTAAATTTCCTGATATCTGGGTTGAAAAAAAAAAATCGATATCAGGTACATTCAAAGCTCCTAAAAAGGCCATATTAGATTTCCATTTAACCTGTCAATTAAGATAAGGTTTCCAGAAAATGATTTGATATCTAAATTTAGATTTTAATCAGATATATCAACCTGAACTTGGCCTTTCTGTAAACGAGAAAATGATTTGATATCTAAAATTCAATTTCCATTAGACCTATCAAGTAAGATTAGGCTTCCAGAAAATGATTTGATATCTAAAATTAGATTTCCATTAGACCTATCAATTTAGATAAGGCTTCCAGAAAATGATTTAATATCTAAAATTAGATTTCCATTAGACATATCAACTTGAACTTGACCTTTCCATTAACTAGAAAATGATTTGATATCCAAATCTAGATTTCTATTAGACATATCAAGTAAGATAATAGAAATCAAAGAAATTAGTCCTTTATATGTGACACAAAAACCTATAGGTATAATCTTCAAGCAGAATGAGAGAATGCTCAAGAAAGTAGAAGAAGAGATGAAAAAATTTGATTGGATTGGATGGTCCCAGATGGCCATGACATTATAGATATCGAAACATGCAGAAGAGTTTCACAGGCTCTTAAGTACAAGTACTTATCACTGTTTCCAAAAAATTAAAGAGAGAAGAAAATCGGACAAGCCGTGGACTTAACGAATGATTGAGAAAGATGAAAAAAGACAAAGACAAACTTTACAAAAAATTTAAAAGAGACCAGAACTCTGAATGAAATGAATTATAGATCTGCCATAAGAACATATAGTAGAGAAATACGAATATCAAAAGAAAAATGGATTAAAAAAGAACTTTTAAAGAAAGGAAATCCAAAAAAGCAATGGGCACTGATCAATGAAATTCTTGGTAGAAAACCGAAGCACAAGACGCCACTAGAAATGAAGTTTGGAAACAGATTGGAAAATGGAAAAACAATGTGCAATCAATTAAATGAACACTTCAAGAATGTCTCGATGAAGAGCAATATAAACAATACAAGATGGAAAAGCTTTGAGAACAAGACAAGAAGAATCATCAGTTTCACAAAGTCAATCACAACGAAGTCAGCAAAATAATTCATTCGTTAGACAACAAAACAAGTTTTGGAATTGACAACATTTCAAACAAAATACTAAAGAGAATTGCATACCTAATAAGTAAACCGATGACTGTTCTCGTAAATCGATGCATTAGGGAGAACTTCATCCCAGATGAATGGAAAATAGCTAAGGTAATCCCTCTTTATAAAGGAAAAGGAGATGTTGAGAATTTTCTGGCTCAGCCAGCTTCTATGAGGATATTGTGTACTGAAAAGAAAAGAGAAATTTATGTGAGCGACCCGTTACGACTTTGAAAGTTTACCTGTAACTTGACATGTAGTAGATTTCTCCACTTGTGAATTTGATGTGAAAGTGTGAATAAATCCTTGGTGAATTACCCGAGTTGATACTTTGCCCCGCCACATGGCTGTACGGAGAGTACGGTTTTGATTCCGCCCATTTGGATATTGTATGTATTGTGGCCTTTTATTAACATTGATTGTCTTATTGTGTTCATGCGCGTGACGGACATTCCACGTGTTTGATCGTTGGGCAAAGACCGTTTCATCCCCTACGATCGTCTGCACTGCCAAGAGGAGCGTGTATACGAGGATCAGGCTGAGATTGCAGTGTCACAAGTCACTTAAGCATTTGTATTGTATCATGAAATTACTCACCCCTAAAGGCCAGGGTTGAGATCGAGTTCAATACTAATTACTGAATATATTTTCAGTGGATACCATTGAGTATCTTTGGTAAGCTGTCATAATACTACCCCCGTTTACTCTCCTGCTATTACCGGGAATCAGTGGGATAGCAAACTGGAGACAAACAAGACCCTAACAATTACAGGCCCATTGCTCTCTTGTCAGTAGTCTCAAAAGTATTCGAAAAGATTATTCACTCTCAATTGTTTTAAAGTATAGATGAACTAATTTCGGAAAGGCAATTTGGATTTTGCCCTGGTTACAATACAGAACAAGCGTGCATGCTCAGCGGTATCCAAACTGAAAGATATTTAGTTATTAGTGTAAACTCAATCTCAATCCTGGCCTATAGGGGTGAGTAATTCCGTGGACTCCTTAGCATGAAAACTAGGGTCTAATACAATACGTGACTTGTGACACCGCAATCTCAGCCCCATCCTTGTATACACGCTCCTCTTGGCAGTGCAGATGATCCTAGGGGATGAAACGGTCTTTGCCCAACGATCACACACGTGGAATGTCCGTCACGCACATGAACAACACAAAAGTCAATCAATGTTAATAAAGGCCTTAATACATACAATATCCAAACGGGCGGAATCAATACCGTACTCTCAGTACAGCCATGTGGTGGCGCAAAGTATCAACTCGGGTTAATTCACCAAGGATTTATTCACGCTTTCACATCAAATTCACAAGTGAAGAAAACTGCTACATGTCAAGTTACAGGTAAACTTCAATTTCATAACAAGTTTCTTACAAAAATGTCTCTTTTCTTTTCAGTACACGATATCCTCAGAGGAAAGGCTAGCAGAGCCAGAAAATTCTCAACACCCTCCCGCATTGAGGAACAAAGTGACGAAAATCCAAACTAATGTCCTTTCACTGTTAATTTCTCTGTCACACATGCCTCATACATGCACTGCTTTCTTGGTTATCCTCACTATCACTGTCTTGAAGGAAATAAACGCTGCTTTCACTTCAATAACGATGTAACATGCAGGTTATAATTTGTCATTAACATAAAAACAAATTTATCTTCCATGTCCAAAATTTTACCTTCAAAGTTCTTGCCAAATATTCTTCATTCTTGAATCCAAATTAAAGTTGTTCATTTGGTCTAAAAATGTTTGTCCAAATTGAAGATGATCATTCCGACGACTACAGTTGAATTTTTAAAGATGAAGTTTAAAGATGTTTCCTGGCGAAAATTTTCGCTCAGGGCTAATTTAATCTATTAATGCCGTCGTCTTCTATCGCTATGTCTGTGTCTCCTTTCATATCTTTCAGGAGAGGAGCCAGTTGAGCTCTCATGTTCTTGCCTATGCCGCCTGGAGCAAGATCACTCTGGAGTTCTCCTCCTTCCTTCAGGAGATCTCCCTCTCTGCTCTGAAGATCTATGTTTCAGGAGATTCTCTGCGGGGTCTCAGGAGATTCTCTGCGGGGTCTGGAGCTTCCAGGTTCCAGTTGTGGAGCTGTCCTCTGCTCCTGTCTGTGTCTAGCCGTTTGGATAAAGAGGGGTTCTAGGTATCCTCCTCCCGTTTTGCTCCTGAAATGCTCTCTGCTAGCGCGGATCATGGCTCTCACATATTGTGTCCACATATTGCGGTTCAACTGGGTCTATCTCCACTTGCATCCGACAATGACCCGTGTAGCGGTTCCAAAGTCCTATAAAGGCTTGCAGGACATTCATGTCTTCCTGTCTTATCATAAGGTCAGTAAGGCCTCCCCCACAAATGAGGGTGCAAGATTCTTCAATTCTGGGAACTAGCGGCGGTTGTTGCTGTAGTAGCAGCAACTGCTCATAAGTTGGAGGTCCTTGCAACACCATATTCTGCTTAGTGATGGGTGGAGCGGTCACAATTCCTAAATCTCCTGCAGCCTGCATGAATCTTTGTGTTGTCTGAGTAGGCGGTGCAGTACCACCAGTGTCCTCTTCATGGGTTATCTTATGGCAAGTCCCAAGGAGGAATTTAATCCATACAGGACTGGGATGACTAGCGTTGCGGAGTCTCTCAAGTCTAGCTTTGATACTATTGATCGCTCTAGTCTGATTCATGTCAACAAACAAGGAGTCTTGCACGCAGGCAATGTACATATGTTCCCTAGAGCCGAGTCTCATTCTTAATGATTCTCTCATGAGCATAAATTCACTGAGCTCCTCTGGGCAGACCACAAAGGACCTTACAGCAGCACGGAAGAGGGTGCCGGAAGCTCAGGCATATGGTATGCTGGTCTCTGATGGGGTAGGATCCCTCTCCATATCTTCATCTGTATCAAATCTTTGAGATGACGGAGTTTCGGATTGGTCGGCAATATAGCAGGCTCTTGAGCAAGAACTTGAACTCGAACTCAAACTTGAACTAGAGCTGGGAGAAGCTCCAACTTGAGCTGATCTGGCCTCTCATTCAAACATAACGACGGCGGGAAAGGTAGTCGTTGTGGTAATGGTTCCAGTTGGGGCTGATGGAATTGGTCCTGGCCTGCCATAGGTCTCGTAATGAGGCTGTGGCCCATGGGCAAGTCCTCTGGGAGGTGCAGAGGTTGTCACAGGTACTGCTTCTGTTGAAGGTCCTGGAAGTGGCTCAGGTTCTACCTGGCAAGGTGCTTTGGATTGCTCTCATTGAGGCTGTTCCGCCACTTCCTGGTGTGGAGGTGCTGGTTCAGCTGCCTTGGAAATAAGATCTTCTTCCCCTAGTTCTGGTAATCCGTCATATCCTCTACCTTGGCATACAAGTCCATGTATATATCCTTTGACTCCAGATGCTTGTTGAATTCTCAGGACTTGCTGTAAGCCAAGATCTCTATTCTCAACTAATTTGGCAGGGGTGAATATGCTCTGCCAAAGATTGCCGTATTTATCCATCTGTTTGCATTTGTACTCATACAGTTCTTCCCAGAATGGATGATCTCAGATGAAATTGAAAGCTTCTTGGCATGTCATCTCCATCAGCTCTTCATATGTAACTGGGCAATGTTCAAGGGCCAACCACTGTGGCGGTAAGAGGAAAAATCCCATAAAGGGTTCTTGATGTCTTCTCCCGACTATGACGTGATCATCTGCGTAAGCTTTGAAAGCTTTGCGGTATTTATCAAATTCATCAGATTTTGGACAATTTACAAGCAGGTAATGTCCTCGGATTTTGCACCATGGGCAAATGCTTTGCAGCATCAGACAAACTTTCACAAGATGTTCACCCTTACAATAAGGGCATTTAGTCTGTCTCTTGTATTTGCAGACTTCTCAGTTATCTTTCAAATGTCCACTCTTGCCACAGGCGAGGCAAAGCAGCAATGGTGTAGAAGCGTAAAGCTGCATCATGTACTGGTCCAGCACAGATCCCCATGTAAGCTCGAGAATCCGGCGACTGAACTGAGTAATATCAAGGCTGGCGGCTTTCCAGGGTCCCAACATGGAGACTAATTCTGGATTCGAGCAGATCTTCTTGGCTCTTTTGGCTTTGCGGACTGCGCCAAGCGCATCACTTAATGTTGTTTTTGAGAGGTACTTGACTTAATCCTCTCTCCACTGTTCAGGTCTGCCACCTTCTTCTTTACGTCTTTCATCTGAATAAAAGCTCTCAAATCCTCTTCATCTCCGGGAGGCCTCAAAAAGGCCTCAAAAGAACCTGCCGGAGGTCATCCATAGTGTTGTATTTCTCTATTAGTACGTGGAGGTCACTGACCTTTGGGTACTTCTTAACTTCTTCATCATTGGATTTCTTCCGTTTCTTCTCAGGCTCTCCTTTGCCCCTGGTTCTAGGTGGTGATCTTTCACCTCTTCCTCAAACACGGCCTCTTGGCGGTGATCATTTCTTGCCTGGTCTGACTGGAGATTCGGCTCTGACTTCTCCCCTACCTCGACCTCTTGATTGAGTTTGCCGGACTTCTGACTTACTCTGAGTTGTGGCTACTCCTTGGCCATGTCCGGGTGCGGTTTCAGTCTTTTCCTCTGGTTTTTATCTGGCTCAGGTGCTCTAATTGGTGAGCGGGATTTCTTCAGAATCCTCCAACCTTTCAGCTTGGCAAATACTTCTCCAGGCTTGGTTCTGGGTGATCTCACAATCTCCATAAAGACCTCATCAAGGTTAAGCGTTGGTGGGGATTGCATCTCTTCTTCAGGAGCATCCTCAAACTCAGGAGCTGGAGCCTCAGTCCTCTCTGGTGTTTCCTCAAGACTGAACTCTTCAAGCTTGGCCTGATCTAATTTTCTACTATCAATGCCTGTGCTTTCAACTCTACATTTCTTTTCAGGCATTTCTTTCAGAAGCTCTTCAGCCTCCTTTTCAAGATCTTCTTTCTTCTTAAGTTCTCTTTTGGCTGCTTCAATCCGTGAGTCTATGTTAGAATCATATTCAATGATTCTTTTCAAATCCTCCACGCTGCACCATGTGAAGGTCCAGACGTGATCTTTTAGTTCAGCCTCTCTTTCACCCTTAGACATTGTGATCCTTTGTTTTAACTCTTCCCGGATCTTTTCCTTCAAATCTCTGGCTTTAAGAACTTCTAAGTCTTGCATTAGCTCTGCATCAGAGTAAGTCTTGTATGAAACTTCGGCTGGTGGCTCTGGAGATGGCGGTGCCGGAGTATCAGGATTCATCAAGGCTCTTTCTAAATTGAAAGAACTGCCGGATTGGCTTCCAGGTGTGAACGGTCTAGCCTGTCGGACTGTAGGCGGATGTCCCTGCAGGATATTGGCCTCTACAGGTGTTCCATGAGCTAAAAATTGGGCCGTTATTGGGCCCTGATTCACGGATTCAATGAAGCATCATCAAATGAATTCTGGCACGGGCATATTCTCGGATTTGGCCTGGAAAGTGTCGGCTAACTGAGCAACCCATTTGTATGCCACACAAAGTGGTACAATGATGTCCATATAGACGTACGCAATGAGCGGGTCTGTCAGTTCTTTTGGCCATGTATAAAGCCGATTTGCTTTCCTCTGGATCATCTTGAAGTAAGTTGCTCCATCCAAATACTTGTCAGTTTTTGGATTGGAAGTAAATCCCGGATAACAATCTTTAATGGTTCTTACCCACTTGCCAGGCTTCAAATTGCATCTGAGGTCATCGAAGACTCTTGTGGCAATGTGGCCCATATTGCAAAGATTTCTAGTTTCTTCTTGATCATCATAAAAGCCTTCATCTCTGAGGGCTGCAAAGATTCTCGGAATTTCCTACACGGACTCCCAACTTGTAGATCCTGGGGCCAAACAGGGCTTCTCTCATGATCTTAGGCAAAACGTCCATTCCAGATTTGCCCGTATTCTTCTTCAGAGCTCAGTAATTGAAGATATAAACTGCCGGCTCTGCAGTTCCAAAGAGTAAATACTATATCATTGGAGGTCCCTCTCCTGGGACTTGATTCTTCTTCAGGATGTGTTGATGTTCTGTATTGAACAACAGGACTGGTGCTATAGCAAGGATCTCTCAAAATCCGGCTTCATATCTTTGAAAATCTTCAGGTCTTTGGATAATGATTGTGATGTTGAGAGAAGCGTCAGTCAAAGTTGCTGCAACTTGATCTCTTCAGAGAGGAAAGTGCATGACGCGTCCCCATTGAGTCAGTAACTTGGCAAGACTCTTCTCTTTCTTGGGTCCCATGTCAGTGCAGTTATTATTAATGTCAGATGTATTTAATCTATTAATTGCCGTTAGGCAGACGTGTACAATGTACATATACAAACTCAAAATGTTGAAAATCAACGGAATTCTTTATTTGAAACTTCAAATATCTTTGCTCTTGATACTCTCTCTCACCTTCACAGATGATTACAAGTACCTGCAGATTAAACGCTGTTTGGCTTTGATGAACTTTCCGTATTCAATAGCTGAGCGGGGCTTGGATTCAATTTGCTGAACGTCCTTTTGGATTGGCTGCAAGATCTAAAGTGTCCTGATTTTGGGCGCAAATCAGAAGTGGTTCGAATCTGTGCCTTGTGTCTTCACAAGGATTGAGCCTGCCGATTCGGCCAACGTCTGTATGTCGTTCACTGTGTTCTCATGCTTGCTCTTCAAGATTGCTTGCTTGCAATTGGTCGGATACTTTCTTCCTTTCTGAGAGCTGCTGCTTATAGCCTGGCTGGAAGGGAACTGAACCTTCCGCCTTTTTTGCCTGTACTTTTATTTTAGGCACAAAAATCTGTTTACATTTAATGAGTTCGTAAAAATGTGTGAAAAAATAATTATTACATGTCTTTATAATGGCTATTACAATCAGACGAATTTATGATTGAGTAAATTCAATATAAAAATGAACGGTTAGTCATAATAAGTCATTGATGTTCGGATTTGTTTCTGTTTCAGATGACGGGACTATCAACATCAAACTCAAGATGTTTTGTTTGTAAACTTCTCCACCTATCTTTCCTTCGGATTTCTGCATTTGCACATCAACGGTTCTGACAACACCATCGAGTTTGTCAGGATAGAGCTTAACTATTCTGCCTAGGGGCCATCGGCCTTTCTGTTGGTCACTGAGTGCTACAACTATATCTCCAATTTTTACTGGCCTCTGATCTGTCCACTTTGTCGTATTCTTGTGTAACATGGGCAAGTATTCTTTAACAAATTGATCCCATATCTTTTGCAATATGTAACATGCTTTTTTGTGCAAGAATTCTAGAGGATTGGAATCTTTACCTTCCGGGATCGTGTCCAGATCATAGCTTCTCTACGGTTGGAGGAAGTCTACTGGTGCCAACAGCTTAGCGTCTTCTAAATCGGAGGATACATAGGTTAATGGTCTTGTAGTTAGAATACCTTCTAGTTTCACGACAATTGTGTGAAACGCATCGTCTGACACTGTAGCGTCACTCAGGTGAGATTTCAGAGCTCTTTTTACTAATCCTACGACTGCCTTGATTGCTCCCTGTGTGAAGGGGCTCTCAGTGCACTGAATAGCCATGTGGTTTCATGATTTCTCGCTTTCAGTTGCGTCAGGCATTTGGCTTTCCATTGTGGCCACTCCGACTCTGTCATCTGGAGATATTCTGGCCCTGTCCACCATATTGTATCTTTGAGGAGTTTTTGCAGATGAAGACCTC
>JAOXNT010122567.1:22051-33788 GCA_028565815.1 Cletocamptus dominicanus | reverse complement strand
AAGAACCGCTTTCCTACATTTGTAGGCAAGCCTACATTTGTAGGCGGGCCTAGAGAAAGGCGAAATTCAGTAAAGCTGACCTTAACAAAGTACGCCAATCAGGTGCTATTCCACAAGTTTATCAATGTAAATAACATTAAATGGAGAATTACTGGTTTTTTACTAAAATAAAACAAAGGAAACAGCAAAAAGTTATGGGGAGAAAAGTGGAGACTACCACTTCGGAAAGAAAGCGTTGGTACGGTTGACATAGGCTCGGTATGTTGGATTTTGACGCATTTTTTGCTCCAGCATGGGTTCCGAAACACGCAGGAGTACCCAACCAATCGCCAAAGGACTCCATATCGAAAGCCACCATTGTCCCAAGGGTATTGCCATGATAAAGATACCCCACCACACCAGCATCTCTCCAAAATAATTGGGATGCCTTGACCGTGCCCACAGGCCGCTTTGGAGTATCTTACCTACATTGGCGGGGTTTTGCTTAAAACGGGCAAGTTGCCAATCGGCAATACTTTCGTATAAAAAACCAATCATCCAAACCCCCAAACCTACATATTGCAAAGGGCTGATATACTCAGAAACGCTTGTTTGTAGCAGTGGCAGGGCAATTATCCACATAAAAATACCCTGCAACATAAACACCTTCAAAAACGCTTGTATGCGATGTTGTGTACCCCACTCCTCGCGCCATGCTTGATAACGCCAGTCTTCGGTGCGCTTATGCAACCAACGACGACCTATATGTATGGCAAGGCGAAGCCCCCAAAGGCTAGTGGCCAACAGAAGAGGAACATAAGCAAAAGATGGCTGATGTCGAAAATATATCCACCATACAATTGTCACAAAACCCAAGCCCCAGGCTATATCTACGATACTGTTATCATGTAAATATTGGGCGAGTAGATACCATATCGTCATATATGCAAAAATCAGCAACGCTATTTCGGTAAGTATTGGCATCGTTTTTTGAAAGCATAACAGGGACAAGTAAGAAAGGTTGACCAAAAAATATAGCGATTTGTTATAATGTTAAAAAGGCAGGTTGTCACATAGCTCATTAGTTCGGAGAAGATAGGAATGTATGATTTTATACCTTTCACCACGATTATAAACAACGCCTCGCCTTGATAGTGTACCATGCTCTATTCAAAATAGAAAAAAATAACCAACCTACACCAAAAATGAATTTTAGGCACAATATATGCCTATAAGTAGGTACATACAGACGTAACAACAGCTAGACACAAGAACTTTTCTCATACTTTTCTCATAGATTTGGAGTAATTCATTAGTCGGCGATGCCTTTACGGCATCGCTTTTTTTGTTGATAGCCAGTGAGTTATAAAAAACGAAGAAGAATGGATATTTTATATGTTACCGCTTTCGTTACCAAAAAAAACTCCGTATCCACGGTGCTGTTTTATGATTTGCTTAAATTCTGCTCAAGCATAGATTTGCTCAAGCATAGATTTGCTCAAGCATAGATTTGCTCAAGCATAGATTTGCTCAAGCATAGAAGAGTGTTCCAAATACTTTGTTAAAAACCAAGCATTAAATCTGAAATAATTGTATTTTTGCAAACACGTTGTTTTGTATCCCCGAATTATCTATATCATCCCATATTTTACCCGCCGATTGCTTTTTTTGTAAAAATACTTCATTTAACATTCGTATAATCCATGAAACGAAACTTGCTTCCTTTTTTACTATTATTGTCTGCCTGTACCATACATCATATCTATGCACAAGAAGTTGGTTACACTGCCAAAGATACCGTAGCACCTTATACAGACTATTTTCGACCGGGTGCTAATATGGGCTACTTTCCACCGTATAGAGACGAAGACCTTGCCAATATAGCCGCTGGAAATGCCGCTTTGGGACTTCCCGGTGTGGGCGTCAAAGCATTGCGCCCCGGCTTATACGACGAATTTACGGCTATTTGGGGGTATGATTCGCGTGTACAAACCTACCAACATTTTCATGATTTGGGCTTGCGTGACCTTACCTGCATCGTGGGGTTTCCGGCAGAATGGCATCGTGAACACTGGGTACACTGTTCCGATGGTGAAACCGAATCCGAAATGTTTGCCAATATTTATACAGATATTTGGGACGATGGCGAAAACGGCACGCCCTACAACGACGAAAACTACTATGCAGCGTACCTCTACGAGGTCGTAACACGCTACAAAGATTATATCAAGTTTTGGGAAATATGGAATGAACCCGGGTTTGATTATACTGGCGCGCGTGGTTGGTTGCCCGAAGGCTGGGAAGGCAATTGGTGGGAAAACGACCCCGACCCATGTGATTACAAGCTCCGCGCACCCATTCAGTTCTATGTGCGTACGTTGCGTATTAGTTGGGAAATTATTAAAACCCTCGACCCCGACTCGTATGTGTGTATGGCAGGAGTGGGCTTCCCTTCTTTTCTGGATGCTGTTTTGCGCAATACCGACAATATAGACGGTGGCAAGGTGAGCGATGAGTTTCCGCATCGTGGCGGTGCGTATTTTGATGTGATGGGCTTCCACTCTTATCCCGATATTGACGGAAGTGTGCGGTACTGGAGCAATGAAGTGGGTGATTTTGTTTATACCCGACACTCTGATGCCGCCGTAAAAGGTATCGAAAATCGCAAAAATACCTACCAAGCTGTTTTGGACAAATACGGTTACGATGGCGTGACCTACCCCAAAAAAGAATGGATTATCACCGAAATAAATATTCCGCGCCAAGCATTTGGTGAAAACTCTATGGGCGACCAAGATGCACAACTCAACTTTATCATGAAGGCATTTGTGAAAGCTATGGAAAACGACATCCGACAAATGCACATATACAATTTGGTAGATATTGAAAGAGAAGCAGATGCAGACTATGAGTATGACTTGATGGGCTTGTACAAAAACATTGAGGGTACACAACCTTATGGAAGCCTACAAATGAACCCCGAAGCTTTTGCTTACAAAACAGCAAGCGACATATTGTTTGGTACGCGCTATGATGCGACCCGTACAGCAGCCATGAATATGGGAGATGCCATAGACGGAGGTGCTTTTCGCAATGAAGATGGTACATACACCTATGTTTTGTGGGCAAAAACGAGTGAAGACCGTTCCGAGGTTGCCGAAGCAAGCTATTCCTTTCCGGCAGCATGGAATATTGGCAGTTTGACACAAAAACAATGGGATTACTCCCAAACCAATCATACTCAACAAATTGCAAGCCAAGGGATTGCACTTACGGGGCGTCCTATCTTTTTGACCGAAAACGAATTGACCAATGTTCCGTTGACAGCTAGTTTTAGTGCCAACGTGAGTAGTGGTTGCGGACCTTTGACCGTGCAGTTTACCGATATTTCTTTACCCAATATAACGGAGTGGGAGTGGAGCTTTCCGGGAGGAACACCTAGTTCTTCTACCGACCCCAACCCACAGGTGACCTACCAAGAAACGGGACTTTTTGATGTACATTTAATCGTTGGCAATGGCACAGAAACTGCCTCTCTTTCCGAAATGGCATTGATACAGGTAGAAGCAGCACCTACCGCCAACTTTTCGGTACAAACCGATGCCTTGACAACTACTTTTACCAACACCTCCACCAATGCTACGGACTATTTGTGGGATTTTGGGGATGGAAATACCAGCGATGTCGCCAACCCGACCCATATTTATGCCGAAGATGGTTTTTATACAATCCGTTTGTTAGCAACCAACGATTGTGGTCAAACCTTTGTGTCAGAAACCATACAGGTGCAAAGTGTACAAAGGCCCGAAGCCAATTTTTCGGCTACCCAAACAAGCGGTTGTAATCCCTTCGAAGTACAGTTTTCCGACCTTTCGACCAATGAACCTACGGAGTGGCTATGGCTTTTTTCGGGGGGTACACCTGATGTTTCGACCGACCCTAACCCTACGGTGATTTATTCGCAAGCAGGTACTTATTCGGTAGTATTGCAGGTGACTAATAGTGCTGGTAGCAATACGATGGTGGCTACCGAATATATAGATGTGATGCCTTCGCCAACCGTTAGTTTTGCATACCAACAAGACGAGTACGAAGTGACTTTTACCAATACTTCTACCAACACCACGGGCTATTTATGGGATTTTGGGGATGGAAATACCAGCGATGCCGTTAATCCAACACATACATACGCCTCTAACGGCACTTATACCGCACAACTTACTGCCGAAAGCGAATGTGGCTCCTTATCTGTTAGCCAAGTCGTTACCATTGGAGTACAAATGAATCCACAAGCTGCTTTTACGTATGACGTGGACAATGGTTGTGCTCCTTTGACCGTACAATTTACAGATGCTTCCACAGCTGCTCCCAGTGGTTGGTCATGGGTGTTTGAAGGCGGCACACCCGCAACTTCTACGGCACAGAATCCGGTGGTGACCTACGAAAATGCAGGCATATATGACGTGACCTTGTTTGTTTCCAATGAGGCAGGGAATGATGTGTTTACCCAAACGGCAGCCATTGAAATAGGCGCGCCCCCCGTAGCTGCTTTTACCACCCAAGTCCAAAATGCCAATGTACTCTTTTCGAATGAAAGCACGACCGATGCCACCTATCTTTGGGATTTTGGCGACGGAAATTCCAGTACAGAGCCAGACCCACAACATCTTTATGCCGAAGACGGCACCTATGAAGTACAATTGATCGTAGAAAATGATTGTGGTATCGTAGAGAACACCCAATCTGTCACTATCACCGGAGCAAATGCACCGGTAGCCGCTTTCACCTACGATGTGAACGCCGGTTGCGCCCCTCTAACGGTACAGTTTTCGGACGCTTCGCTTTCCAATCCCGATAGTTGGGTGTGGTTTTTTGAAGGAGGAACCCCCGAAAATGCTACCGAGCCTAATCCTACAGTAACTTACACCGAAGCTGGTACTTATCAGGTGACCCTCTCTGTTTCCAACGATGCTGGTACCAATGTTTTGACCGAAGTAGCTTTGATAGAAGTTTATGAGGAGCCAGAGGCTTTATTTACGGCATTTGTCTATGGCGATTCGGTGGTTTTTAACAATATGAGCTCGACCCAAGCGGATTATTTTTGGGATTTTGGCGATGGAAATACCAGCGAGTTGTTGCACCCCATGCATACGTATGCCGAAGACGGCACTTACGATGTACAACTTCGCGTAGCCACCTCTTGTGGTGATACCACTTATAGTGAAACCATTGCTATTAGTGGAGCTACGCCTCCACAAGCGGTCTTTTCGGCAGACGTAACGAGTGGTTGTGCACCTCTGACGGTACAATTTACAGATGAGTCGCTCCATAATCCGACGAGCCGCCAATGGTTGTTTCAGGGGGGGACACCAGCGATGTCCGATGCCCCCAACCCTACCGTCACATATGAGGCAGCAGGGGTATACGAAGTGACACTATTTGTCTATAATAATGCTGGCAATGATGTACTTACACAAACTGCTTTTGTAGAAGTACTTGGAGCTCCCGATGCTGGGTTTGAATACACAGTTGCGGGCGACACGGTGCGTTTTATCAACACAACCGTAGGTGATGCTGGACTACTGTGGAGTTTTGGTGACTTGAGTAGTAGCAACGAAAATAACCCCATACATATCTATCCTGAAGGGGGTATGTATGAAGTAACGATGTGGGCAAATAATGCTTGTGGTACTGATATGTACTCCGAACTCATCGACTTGCAAACGACAAATACGAAAGAAGTACTCCGCACAAGCGATTTGCAGGTATTTCCCAATCCTAGTGACGGAACGTTTACTGTTTTGCTCGAAAACGAAGAGCGTACCATATATGATATTCGTCTGATGAATCTTATTGGACAAGCTATTTACCAACGAAAAGTAAACAAACATAACAATCGTATGGAACACCGTATTGTGACGCAAAATCTTCCCGCCGGAGTCTATCTGCTACAACTGAACAGTGATACGGCCACCATTACGCGACGGGTCTTGGTGGAGTAAAACGGTAGTAGTTTCACCATGTTTGTGCAAAACGAATAAGAGGATTTGGTATTCTCTTATTCGTTTTTGTTTTTTGGGTAGTGTAATATATATAATCAGCAACCATGTCACTCATTTTTGACACCACCGCTTTTAGCCGCTCGTTGTTGTTATTATTGTTGGTTGTTGACCTGCTTATCTGTGTGCAGAAAATATTTTATGTAAGAACCCCAAACTGAATAGATTTTTTTTGTTCCGTTTAGTATTCGTCAAAAATTAACTTCCCTCTTTTGACTTTCTCCAATTAGCTTGAAAAACTTCATTGTCCCTACCTACGGGGGCGGGACAAGTCAATCAGTTGTTTTATCGCTATTTGAAGAAAAAGGGAAGTAATTATTTGACCGTTACTTAAAAAACTTTAGAAAAAGACGAAAAATAACGTATATTTGTATCACAAATATTGCCTGTCTTATTGTTTTTATTTGTTAAAATAGGTGTAACAAATTTCCCCCGTTTTTGAATGTGTGTGTTTTGGAAAATATTTTGTTGTACATATAAAAAACAACTATGTATAAAAACTTGTTGTTTAATGGGCTTTGTGTAGTTGTAAAAAGGCTAAAATGCTTCCCCTGGTTTAAGCTATAGTTAGAATGTGATAGTGTGTATATGTGTTGTGTTTTATGTGTTTTATTTGTGACATTGGTAACACGCTAAAACTGCTTTTCTTTTTTTTACGATTTAAAAAATAATCAAACGGGTAGCCTTGGAAAATATTGATAAAGGCTACTAAACGGAGAAGTGCTATTTATTATGAAAAACTTGATAGAAATCTCAAAAATCGTTACGAAGAAAAAAGTTCGTAAAATTGAAATATTTGATGACCACTCACTAAAACACAAAAACAGCAAGTTTAACGAGTTTTATGAGGCATTGATGGCGGGAAAATTCAAAAACGACCGTGATGCTGCTACCTTCTTGTACGGATGTAGCCCCACCGATGACAAATATCGTCAGCTCAAGTCGCGTTTTCGTAAGCGCCTCCTTAATACGCTTTTCTTTTTGGACATCAATCTGCCCGCAACCTCTAATTATGACCGTGCTTACTACTCTTGCAACAAGGATTGGACGTTGGTAAAAATACTGTTATCCAATAATGCCAACCATACCGCCGCTGCCCTGGCGCGCCAAATATTGACGATTGCCCTAAAATTTAAGTTTGCTGATGTGATTGTCAATTGTGCACGTATTTTGCGCAAATATTCGGCGGATACCGAAGATGAAAAAAAATATGAAAAATACGACCAACATATAAAACAATTTTCTAATGTGTTGGATGCGGAGATTCGCTCGGAAGAGTTGTACCAGCGTGTGGTGATGAACTACCTCAAGCCGAGTTCCAAAAATAAAGACCTTCGCGAAAAAATTGATACCTACTGCGAAGCATTGGTGGGCTTGTCCGAAATATACGAATCGCCGGTGGTTATATACAATATGTACCTTGTATGGGCGTATCGTTACGAAATGTTGCACGATTTTGAGGCGATGCTAGAAGTGTGCAACAAAGCCGAAGCCTATATCGGAGAAAATCCGATTTATTACCAAGATGATAAATTGGCGACTTTCCTACTCAAAAAAATGTCTGCATACCTGCACTTGCGTGATTGGAAAAACGGAAAAGTCAACGCAGAAAAATGTTTGGATTCTTTCCCAAAAGGTAGCGATACTTGGTTTACCTTTATGGAGTACTACCTCCTGCTGGCAATTCATACAAATAACTATGTCAATGCTGTTGCGATTTACAACGAAGCTTCGGGCAACTCTAAGTTTAAGAAATTGACGGGCGACACCCTCGAAAAATGGAAAATTTATGATATATACCTCAATTATATCATAGAAAGTGAGGGCGAGAATAATCCTGTCCTACAAACCCAAAAACGCAAGCGGTTTCGTCTGTCCCGATTTCTGAATGACCCCATCTTGTATCCCAAAGACCAACGTATTTTTACGGTACTCATGGTCGTTGCCCAAATATTATTCCTGCTCGAAAAGAAAGGGTACAATGCTATGACCGAGCGTATTGACCGGTTGAAAAGCTATGCCAATCGCCAACTGAAGAAAGAAGAATACTACCGCGCTGTACAATTTATACGCCTGCTCCAACAGCTCTCCAAAGCCAATTTTGAGCCTGAAAAAGTCACTTTGGTAGAAAAATATTATTCGCGCTTTGAAAAAAAGCCTTTTTTCTATCGAGGTCTTATCTCAGAGTTGGAAGTCATACCGTATGATAAATTGTGGAACCTGATTGTTGAAAAACTTCAGTAGCATCGCACCGAACACCTTTTATAGTGTGTACTTTAGATGGTTTTTTGTATTTGGGAATACTTTTTGAACGGGTACTTCTTTAGAAATGGTTGCATAAAGAACCATTTTTTACATATTTCAAAAAACAAAGCGTTGGGTTATCCGTTTTTAATACGAACTGTGCGTCTATTATAACGTCCTATTTTTACCTATTGTATCTGTATCTCCCAATACATACTTTTTGCTATTTTTATGGATATATTTTTGTTATCTGAAATAAACACTATTTTGTAGAATAATATTCCCATGAACAACAACATCCAAAATATTTGGAAAAAACTGATTTGCCAAAAGTACCGCTTTTGGGTGTTGGTGCTATATATGGTATTGTTTTCCTGTTTTTCTACATCGCTCCTTGCCCAATATACCATTCAGTGGGACCGATTTTATGGCAATGCGGGATTTGATGAACTCATCCTTGTAGAAGAACTCCCAGATGGCTATTTGTTTATGGGAACTTTGGGGGATGCTGCACCCTTTGTTGGAGGGGCTTCTACCACCTACGGCTCTACAGATTATTGGCTACTACGAACAGACTTTGATGGCAATATTATTTCACAACAAAACTACGGTGGCAATTCTAACGATACATTTCAAGATGCAATTCCTACCTCTGACGGAGGACACCTGCTAGGAGGATTTTCGTATTCGGGTGCGAGTGGTATCAAGACGGCAACTCTGCGCGGTGTGAGGGATATGTGGGTAGTGAAATTGGCTGATGATGATACGGTCGAATGGGATGTGGCTTTTGGCGGCGACAACGAGGACTACTTGCGTACGATGGTGCAGACAGACGATGGAGGGTATCTGTTGGGTGGCTGGACCAACTCCCCTGTGAGTGGCGAAGTTCTTCAACCGCCTTACGGAACCCCGAACCCTGATCCTCCTAATGATTACCCGTACGATTATTGGGTGGTACGCATAGATGCTGCGGGCAACTTGTTGTGGTCAAGGCGTTATGGGGGCGACCAAGAAGATTTGTTGCAGGAAGTGTATCAACTACCCGACGGGGGATTTTTGTTGGCTGGGCAGTCACGCTCTGATATAAGTGGCGACAAGACAGAGGATGCTTTCGGTACGATAGGCGGCTCAGGGGTCAAAAGCTTAGATTATTGGATTGTTCGTATCAATGCCAACGGAGACATCCTTTGGGACCGAACTTTTGGGGGCGTAAATTCGGATGCGGCACACGATATTATACAAACCGCCGACGGGAATTTTTTGATAGGGGGGTATGCGCGTTCGCCAATGGGAGGCAATAAAGATGCCGAAACACGGGGCGCACAGGATTATTGGATTGTAAAAATAGACATCAACGGCAACAAAATATGGGACAGAGCTTATGGGGGTGATGAAAAAGATATATTGCATAGGTTGAGAGCGTTTGACAAAGATCACATAGCACTCATAGGACTTTCGGAATCAGGTATTAGTGGTGACCGTACAGAAGCCTCCAGGGGGGTGAATGACTATTGGATGGTAACCATAGACCAAAATGGCGACATTGTTTATCAAAAAGCTTTGGGAGGAAGTAGTAATGATAACTTGTGGGATGTTTGCCAGTCCTCCATAGACGGAAGTTTGGTGTTTACTGGATTTACGGTTTCTGATGCCGGAGGTGATATAACGGACACCGAACTTGGAATGCAAGATGCGTGGGTCGTAAAACTAGAATGTGATATGGAAGTCAGCCTCGGCAATGACACCACGTTCTGCCAAAACGCTCCCTTGCTGCTCGACCCCAACGACGGAACGTTTGTGCCTTGTGAGTATTTGTGGAGTACGGGCGATACGAGTGCTACACTAGTGGTACACCCCGAGCGTGATACCTTCTATGCTGTCACCGTAACCGATACGTATGGTTGTTTTGACTACGACACCATTTATGTTACCACGCTCGATGCTCCTGATGTCAATTTAGGAAATGATATTGCCCGCTGTGCCGGAGATTCAACGACTATATCGGTAGGTATGACCACCCACGATATTGTTTGGTCAACCACAGAAACAACACCCGAAATAATTATTTCGACCCCCGGCAGTTATAGCGTCACACTAACCAATAGCAATGCCTGTACCGGAGCGGATACAGTCGCTTTACTAAACCTTCCACCGCCCGATTTTGATTTGGGACCTGACCGAACGGTTTGTTCCGGTGCGGCTACCTTCTTAGAGGTGACACATCCCGGTCCTACCTATGAATGGTCATCGGTAACAGCAAATGTGCCGACTATTCAAGTGAATGAGGAAGGTACATATAGTGTGACCGTAACCAATGCGACAAATTGTAGTGCGGCAGATACGATTTCTATTACATATCATCCCGACCCCATGGTAGAGTTGGGCAATGATACGACCATTTGTGCGGAGGCATCGGTTGTACTTGATGCGAGTGAAAACTGTATCGGGTGTTCTTACCTGTGGGAAGATAGTACAACGGATTCGATGCGCACTGTATTTCCAGTAGAATCCACAACGTATGCGGTTACAGCAACCAATGCAGAGGGTTGTACGGGTATGGATACGATACGTGTTACCGTGAATCCAAGTGTGCGTGTGTCGCTGGGGGTAGATAGGAATATATGTGCGGGCGATTCCCTATTATTGACCTTTGTGTTTACGGGAACACCACCTTTTAATATGACCATAAGCGACGGTATTACCAATTATACCTTTGACAATGCCTCCGATGGAGATACTTTTTGGCTACAGCCTACCCAAAATACCACGTATATGGTAACTTCGCTCACCGATAGTGCTTCGCCCGAAAATTGTATAGCTACTTTGTTGGACACACTGGAAGTGACCGTACATGAAAATGAAGAAACAGAAGTGTTCCGAGCGGTATGTGATGGAGAAGGGGTTCTGGCAGGCGGTACGGTGCAATATGAAGCGGGTATTTATTTTGATACCTTACAAACCACGCTTCTATGTGACAGTGTTATCGTGACGCATTTGGATATACTACCCCTTGACACTACCTACCAAGAAATATACGAGTGCGGATTAGATATGCCTTATGAGGATATGGTCGTACTTCAAAACTCCAATAATTGTGATAGTTTGGTGGTTACAAATCATATCCCGTTGTCTAATGACACGATATATTTGACAGCACAAGATTGCGTTACAGAAATGTTTACGGATACGCTTTTTTTGGAAAATGTGGACAACTGCGACAGCTTGGTCATTACCACGCATGAACCCTTGCCCCGGGATACGACTTATTTGGAAGCTACTTCGTGTAACCCCGAACAGGTAGGCGTGGATACGCTGTTTTTACAAAACATGGATAATTGCGACAGTTTGGTGATTACCGAAACGACCTTGGTAGTAAGCGATACGACTTATTTGGAAGCTACTTCGTGTAACCCCGAACAGGTAGGCGTGGATACGCTGTTTTTACAAAACATGGA
>JAOXNT010122567.1:0-14659 GCA_028565815.1 Cletocamptus dominicanus | reverse complement strand
TTTTTTTCATATACCGGAGCTTTCGGCGATGTTGTACATTTATATTATAACAACGATTTGCCTTGTCCCGTTTCAGCATTTTAATTTTACGCAGCAAGCCAACTTCGATTTTCGAGGTGTTTTTTGGGCTTCTTTCGTCAAGCAAGGCTTATTCTTTACCATTTTACTGACTTTTTTGCTCTTTGGACAAAACGTAGATTTGACGCTGCTGGCTTCTTTTCAGGTGGTAACTGCCGTAGCCGCTTCCTTGACGGCTTATTTTTTTACACGAAAATACCTGAACTTTAGTCGTACCATTCATTGGTCTTGGGTACAAGAGTTGTTCCGATACGGTAAATACACCTTTGGTACCAACCTGAGTGCCATGCTCCACAAAAATATAGACAAGTGGATGCTAGGCGGTATTTTGGGCAACCGTGCCGTGGGGCTGTACGAACCCTGCATCAAAGTGACCAATATTGTCGAAGTACCAACCTTTTCGATAGCCTCCATCGTGTTTCCGCAGAGTGCCTTGCGTAGCAAAGAGGGCGGCGACCAACAAATCAAAGAACTATACGAGCGCGCAGTCGGTGCGATTATGGCGTTTACGCTGCCGTGTATTGCGTTTGTACTGCTGTTTCCGGGGTTTGTTATCAACGTAATAGCGAGTCCGGAGTTTTTGGAGGCACGTACCTTGCTGTGTATAACGATACTATACGGCTTGTTTTTTCCCTTTGCCAATCAGTTTGGAACCATTCTCGACTCTATCGGCAGACCACAGACCAATTTTGTTTTTGTGGTAGTGGGCGTTGTCTTGAATGTTATTTTTAATTATTTTTTTATAAAAAACTTTGGCTTAGTAGGAGCAGCTTATGGCACGCTGCTGACCTACGTGATAACTTTTGTACTCAATCAGATAGTCTTACACCGGTTGTTTGGTGTCCAATTTTGGAACGCCTTTAGGTATATTCCCTTTTTTTATAGGGAAGCTTATACCATTGTGAAATCAAAAATAATGTTACATGGAGAGGCCGTTCGAGCAGAGTAAGAGGAGGGGGCACTCGTTTCAACTCAATCATAGAAATTCAAATATGCTCTAAAAAACGGAGGTGAAAAGAACCATATCAAAAAACAAGATGAATTGGCAAAAAAATATACAACGTCATTTTGAGAATGGAAAAGGAGAAGAAGTAGTGGAAATTGTTGCCCAAAAGGTAGCGCATTTTTCTACCCCAAATCAAACTATTCATGCGATACTAGAAATGAGTGAAGGGAATAAAAAATGGTTTATGCGGTATTTACAACTTGCCTCCAAATATGAAAGGGATATTATAAATGCCTATGAAAAACGAAAAATAGAAATAGAAACGGCTAATGATATATGTATCGGTAAAAATGAGTTCATCAAACATAAAAAGGTTGACTTTCATGCCAAAACAAAAAATATAGATAAATGCCTTATACCTATAAAAGAATTGTTAGATAAGCTACTTTATTGTGATACGATGTGTTGTGGTATTGATGCTTTTACATTTGATAAAAACAAGATAAATACCGCCTCGAAGGAACTCCAAGATACTACTATCAATCAAAAAATAGACGCAATTATAGAAAAATTAAATGCTTTGGACATGGAAATTGTAGAAAGCGCATATCTAAATTATATAACGCACAAAGATACTTTAATACAACTTTTGAAACATATAAAAAAACACCTCTCTCCTAAATGCCGAAATAGGACGACTTGAAAAGTATAAACACAGAAAAAAGAACAACGGTTACCATGATAAAAAACGCAGACATTATTTATTTTTCCTTGTTTCGATGGGACAACCCCTACTCCTCGGTATCCATTTCGATGTGTAAGGAATTTGCCAAAAATAATAGGGTGTTTTATGTCAATCATCCTATTTCGTACAAAGACCTGTTGGCAGGGTGGCGTACCGATGTGGAAGTGCGCGATATACGGTGGAAGTTGCTACAAGGCAAGCCCATCATAGAGCAAATGCCAGATGCCCCCAACGCTTACGCTGTTACCACACCATTGTCGTACCCTATCAATTGGATGCAGAAGGGGCCTGCGTATGACCGTTGGAAACAAAAAAACGAAGCCAAAGTACGCCAAACCATCGCCCAAATCATCCGCGACTACGACATCAAGGACTATATTTTCATGAATTGTTTTGACCCGTTTTTTCAAGATATATTGCCAACGGACCATCCTCCTTTGCTTCATATATACCAGTGTATAGACGATATTTCGCAAAATGACTATACCGCCCGACACGGGGTACGCCTAGAGATAGAAGCTGTCAAAAAAGCCGATTTTACCTTAGTGACTTCGCGCGAACTCAAACGCCTGATGCGCCAACACAGCGACCATGTGTATATTTTGCACAACGCTGCCGATATTTCTTTGTTTAAAAAAGCCGTGAGCGATACCTTTGAGCGACCTGCCGAGATAGCTGATGTGCAAACCAAAATCATTGGTTTTACGGGCAACTTAGATGCGGTGCGTATCAACTATCCTTTGCTTAAAAAAATAGCTGAGCAGCATCCCGACAAAACCCTGTTGTTGGTAGGTCCTATCAACAACACAGAATATGCCGAAATAGGACTCGACCAATTGCCTAATGTGCGGATGATAGGCAGCAAAAACATAACCGAGTTGCCTTCGTATTTACATTTTTGCGACTGTGTGATTATCCCGTTTTTGTGTAACAAATTGACCAAAAGTATCTATCCGCTTAAAATAAACGAGTATCTGGCTGCCGGAAGAGCTGTGGTTTCCTCTGATTTTTCGGAAGATATTCGCACCTTTGGGGAACATATACACATTGCCAAAGATGAAACGGATTTTGTACGACTAATAGATACGGCGATAGCCACAAACAATGCCGAGCGCGTCGCAGCGCGACAAGCGGTAGCCGCTACCAATACATGGACAGCACGGGTGGCGCGTTTTTGGAAACTAGTAGAAGATTTTCAACAAAAAAAGCCCATAAAAAAACAAGGTGTAACATCGTAGCCTTGTCGTAATAGTCGAAAAATTGCAGAGGTTTCGTAAGAGGTGCCTCTGAGAGAAATACTTTGACGTACATTTATTTATTGTTCGTGTCTGTAGTATATTTTTTGACGGTGATATAACATCATGAGTATCAAAACTAAAATACAATCCAGTCCGCGCCTCAAGCGGTTTGCACATTTTTTGTTGTTTCCCAAAAATGACTACCGCCCTCGTTGGTGGATGCGTGTAGCGAGCCGTTTTATTTTTAAACGCGGCAAAGGGTCTATCATTCGGCGTACCAGCCGTTTGGATGTGATACCCTCCAAACAATTTTACTTGGGGGAAGCCGCTTTGATAGAAGATTATGCGACCATCAACAATATCGTGGGCGATGTTTTTATCGGAAACCGCTCCCTTATCGGTATTTCCTGCGTCGTAATAGGTCCCGTTACAATTGGCAACGATGTAATGTTAGCACAAAATATCGTAATTTCGGGACTCAACCATGGTTACGAAGACATTACCAAGTCTATCAGAGAACATCAAACCCAGACCAAACCCATTGTTATCGAAGATGAAGCATGGATAGGTGCCAATGCGGTGATTGTGTCTGGCGTGACCATAGGCAAACACGCCATCGTAGCAGCCGGAAGCGTGGTGACCAAAAACGTATCGTCTCATACTATCGTTGCTGGCAATCCGGCGCGGGTGGTTCGGCAGTACAACCCCAAGACCCAAGTTTGGGAAAAAACATCGCAGTTGATACCGTAAAAAAATGCTGTTTTGCCTTACTTTTGTGTTTGGAAGAAAAAAAGGTACTATAAATAAAGGGGTGGTGTATCAAATAAAGAAATACGAGGCAAGTTTATGAGCAAAATACGTACATACAAGGTGGCGGATAATATTTGGGATATAAAATATTTTTTGAGTTCGTATTGGTTGGGGTTTCCAAAAGAGGCGTGGCTATATGCCCAAAAAGTATTTCAAAAACGGCAAATACCCGAAACCAAATTTGTCATCTTTTCGACCGGACGGACGGGCAGTACCCTGCTGACCAGCTTGCTCAATTCCAATCCCGATATATTTTGCGATGGTGAAATACTAAAACACCGATACGTTGCCCCCAGGCGCGTTTTGAGAACACACGCCCATACTTCTAACAAAAAAATATATGGTTTTAAGTTGCTGACCCATCATATCAAAGATGTTCAGTGGACGGGACAAAAAGATGGAGCTGCTTTTTTACAAAAAGTAATAAATGAAGGATACCGCATTATTTATTTAGAACGAAAACACCGACTCAACCAAGCCCTCTCGATGATGTACGCTATATTGCGAAATGATTGGCACAAAAAAAAGGGGCAAAAGGCTGCCCAAAAAGAAATGACCGTAGATTTGGGTGCCCTCGATTGGTGGTTGCATGGCTTTGACGAACTCAATGCTTATGAGAAAAAGGTACTCCATGGGCTTCCGCACGTGCATATCGTATATGAACGCGACTTGGCAGACCCAGAACAGCACGCTTCGACCATGCACAGCCTGTGTGATTTTGTACAAATACCTTATACAGAACCGCGTACCAGCCTACGCAAAATAACTCCCAGACGATACGAAGATTTTATATTGAATGCAGACGAAATGATAGCACACCTGAAAAAGGGCAAATACGCTCACTATGTGCAACAACCTTCTGCTGTGTTTACCCATGAAAAATAAGTTGCTCATGTTACCAAAAAAAAGTCATCATCACATCAAATTGACCAACAAAGAAAAAGTTGCCGAAACCCTGAGCCTCGGTGTCTGCTTGCTTATGTTATTGGGCTTTTTTCTAAAAGTATTATTTTTTTAAAACGGCCAATAAATCCCGTTCTTGTTAGCCTGTCTGTGTAGGCAGGCCTCATAGCCAACAAACAGCTATGCCCTAAAACCTTGTGTTTAGCATCATAAAGATACCTCAATAATTAATTATTAAACGGACTATGCTTACCGATACCATAGCGACCATTCGAGCATCCTTGTACCGTCAGCTGTATTTGGAAAAACTCAACAACCCCCTGGGGTATATCCTCGTTATTGGGCTAGCGACGCTGTTGGCGTTGGGGGTAGCTTTTGTAGGATTGAAAGCAGGTATCGTTTTGTTGGGGGGGATTTTGGTCATCCCCGTCATGTTGGCTATTTTCCAAAATGAGCAGTTGGGTATAGGTATCACTTTAGTAATTGCTTTTTTGATACAGTTTATCAACAAATTTGCGAGCTTTCCGGCAGGGGTTGCCCTCGACGGGTTGGTCTATTTTATGTCTTTTGCTATCATTCTCAAACAAATACGGGAGCGCGACTGGCGTTTTGCCAAAAATCCAATTAGTGTACTCATTCTTTTGTGGGTAGCGTATAGTATGCTACAACTTATCAACCCCATCGCAGGGTCGCGGCTGGCTTGGGTGTTTACGGTACGCTCTTTGGCAGGCTTGATACTGCTGTATTTTGTGGCTTGTTACTCTTTTAGTAGCCTAAAGCGCATTACCAATATGCTAAAGTTTATTCTGCTGTTGGGACTTTTATCGGCATTGTATGGACTTAAACAAGAGTTTTTTGGCTTCAGCCAAGCCGAACTCAATTGGTTGTACGCTGACGAAGAACGGTTTCAACTCATTGTACAATGGGGGCGTTTTCGGGTGTTTTCGTTATTTTCTGATCCCACTACCTTTGGGGTTTTGATGGCATATTTGGGGACATTTTGCTTGATTTTATTGACGGGCCCCTTCAAGCGATGGCAAAAAGGTGTCTTGTTGCTTGCTGCCCTAGTCATGTACCTCGCTATGGCGTATGGCGGTTCACGCACCCCGGTGGTGCTGGTTCCGGCGGGTATGTTTTTCTTTATGATAATGACCCTCCGCAAAGATGTACTCATCGGTGCAGGTATCTTTTTTGTACTAGGGGCTGGCTTAATGCTCAAAGGCTCGTCCAATCCGGTGCTGTATCGCATCCAATCGGCATTTAGACCGGGCGAAGATGCTTCGGTGCAGGTGCGCCTAGAAAATCAGGCAATGATACAACCCTATATCCAGCGGCATCCTTTTGGGGCGGGTATGGGCAGTACCGGCGTGTGGGGCAAGCGTTTTACGCCCGATAGTTGGTTGGCATATTTTGCACATGATAGCGGATTTGTGCGTATTGCCGTAGAGATGGGCTGGATAGGCTTGATACTATACATGGCGTTGTTGTTCAAAATATTACAAACAGGGATTTATTACTTTATGCGGGTGCAAAACCCCAAAATAAAAGTGCTGTATCTGGGCTTGACCAATATCATGTTTATACTTACCTTAGCCAGCTATCCGCAGGAGGCCATCGTTTTATTACCAACCAGTATTATTTTTTACATTTGTTTGGCGGCATTGGTTCGACTCAAAGATTTTGATACATTAAGAGATGTAAGTACAGACGGCTTTTTAACAACCAATTAACCAAAACTCAAAAACCAATTACTTTTGGTAACAAAATTGCTATACTTTTATAAACTACATACACTTGAAAAAAACACTACTCCTTATATCACTTGTTTGTTTTTGGTTGGGAAACCCCCAAGCTCAAGAAGTTGTATTCGACACGCTCATCATGCCCTTGTCGAGTCCTTCGCCCGAATTTAAAGAGTACCTTGTACAACTCGCTTGGATAAACAACCCTTCCAACGAGGAACTCGATGCCAATATACGTATTGCCGAACAAGACGTAAAAATCGCCAAACTCGATTGGGCAAACGATGTCGGACTGACCTTTAATTTGAATGAAAATAATATTCAAAAAAGAGAAACCCTTTCGGACGAACAGGAGAATATTTTAATAGAAAATGACTTGGGATATTTGTCTGATTTGGCAAACCTCAACCAATTTCCCCGCTACAACTTAGCTGTCACCTTCAACCTCGGGCGCATCCTCAACCTCAACAAAGAAATTCGCAAGTCTAAAGAAACCCTCAAAATAGAAGAAGCCCGCCTCGACCAGCGCAAACTCGAACTACGTGCCGAAGTCTATCGCCGCTACGAAGCCTACCTATACGCCGTCGAAATATACCAACTCCGGCAGCAAAGCGAAACCGACTACCAACAAACCTACAACCTGATAGAAGCGCGCTTTAAGGAAGGCACCACCGACTTTGAAACCTTTAGCCGTGCCTCGGCCGCCTATCAAACCGCCCAAGAGTCCACCCTCGTTTCCAAAGGAGAAATTACCCAAGCCAAAATAGACTTGGAAGAAATCATTGGCATCCCCCTTGAATATGCGATGGGTTTTCATAGACAAGCTCTTATTCCCGAAGAAGATTAACCCTATAACCTTTAACATCCTATGACTAAAAAACCGATTACACTTATCTTTTTTTTCTGCTATGTGCAGCTTTGCATAGCAAACACGCCTATAATAAACTGCCCTGATGACATCGCTACCGATGCTATGGCGGGCACTTGTGGAGCGGTCATTACCTACGAAGTGACCTCCGGCGGCACCTGCCCCGGCGAAACCATTACACAGTCGCAGGGCTTGCCGAGTGGAGCCACCTTTCCGGTAGGCACGACCACCAATATTTTTGTGGTGACAGATGACAATGGCAATAGTGCTACCTGCTCGTTTACTGTCACCGTAGAAGACAATGAAAATCCGGTGGTGGTGTGTGTACAAGATACAACGGTCGTGGCGCCTGCCAACACTTGTGAGGCACAGGTTTTTTACGCCCCACCCTCTTTTGTGTCCGATAATTGCTCGACTAATACTGTAACATTACAACACAATGAGAGCGATGCTGTTACCTCCTCGTTTACTTGTGATAGTATGGCGGTATCGTCGCATTTGCGTGTGTTTGATATGGACGATTTTGCGGTGCCGAGTGCCGTGCAAGTGACTAGTGTAGAGGTAGGTATCGGTTTTGCACCCAACGACCCCGAAATAACGATAAATTTGTATCTGTTGGAAGGTGATTTGGTTTATGAAAATATGAGCCTTTTGGTTTCCGAAACGGTAACATTACCCGACCTCTTCAATGAAGTTTATACTATTCCTACCCACGCCATTATTCCGTACGGGGCGGTAGTGGTGGCGGAATTAGTTGTTCCAGCTTTTAATGATATGACCGTGCCGGGCTACAACGAAGGGCAGGGGCAGACCGCCCCTTCATATATCTATGTGCCCTCGTGCGGACATACCCAACCCGTCAACTTAGCTACCGAAGGCGAACCGGACTTGTCCTTGGTTTTGAAAGTCAATACTTCCAATACCATAGTCGAACAGACAGCAGGCTTAGAAAGCGGTGCTTTTTTTCCGGTCGGCACCACGACCAACACCTACCAAATAACCGATGCTGCTGGCAATAGTGCAGCGTGTAGTTTCGATGTGACAGTACGCGACGAACAAGCTCCCCTGCTTGTGTGTCCGGGCAATACAGACGTGATGACCGACCCTGATGCCTGTGGAGCCGTCGTAGATTTTGAAGTAACGACCGTAGAAAATTGCCCCGACGAACAAATTACCATCCTAGAAGGACTACCGAGTGGCTCGTTTTTTCCCATAGGTACAACCTTAAATGTTTTGGTAGTAAGTGATGCTAGTGGCAATTTGGATACCTGCCGTTTTGATGTGACCGTACGAGATGGACAAGCTCCACAAATGATTTGCCCCGACGATATTGTGGTGACGGCAGCAGAGGGCAATTGTTTTGCAGGAGTGGCATACAATATCGCCGCCAACGACAACTGTGCAGTTGCCGATATTCAGCAAATTAGTGGTTTACCGAGTGGTTTTGAGTTTCCCATTGGTACGACCACCAACACTTTTGTAGCGATAGATGAAACGGGTTTGCGCGATACTTGTCATTTTTTGGTGACCGTCTTGGAAAATACCGCCCCACAAATCCAGTGTCCTTCGGATATCACTGTTTCCGCCGACGCCGGAGCTTGCACCGCTACGGTAAATTATACCTTGCCAACTTTGTTGGGCGATTGTGCTGTCTTGGATATTAGCTTGCACCAACATCTAAATGATGTGGTACAATCTGGTTTTGAGTGCTTTCCGCAGGGCTCGCGTCACCTACGAGTATTTGACTTGCCGGCGATGGGCGTGGCAGGAGCCTTGGAGGTCAAAAGTGTGGATATCGGAATCGGATATGCCGAAAACAACCCCGAGTTGACGCTCAATTTGTATTTACTTGATGGCGAACTTTTATATGAAAATATGACCCTCATTGCCAGCCAAACAGCTACTATTCCCAATCTTTTTAATGATATTTATACGTTTGATCTAGCGACATCTGTGCAAGCGGGAGCGATTTTGGTGGTAGAGGCTGCTGTGCCATTTGCCGCAGATGCTTCTTTTTTGGTAGGTTATAATGAAGGAGCCGAGTTCCGACCATCGTACTATGCCAACGACACCTGTTTTACGTCCGAACCCACGCTTTTACAAAATTTTGGTACCGATCTTGCCCTAGTTATGACCGTTCATGGGCAATCTTTGGCGACTTCCAATATCAACCAGATGGCGGGTTTGCCGAGTGGGAGTGCTTTTCCCATAGGTACAACCCAAAACACCTTTGCGGTGACCGATGCACAGGGGAATACGGAGTCTTGCTCGTTTATGATTACGGTCGAAGACACGGAAGCCCCCTCCTTGGAATGTGCCGATAATGTCATGGTTTTTACGACGGCAGCTAGTTGCGATACGATGCTACAAGTGCCTATGCCTACTTTTGTAGATAACTGTATGGGCGAAGTGACTTTGACAAATGATTACACCAACACCGAGGACGCAAGTGCGGTATATCCAGCAGGTGTAAGCATCGTGACCTGGACGGCGACCGATGCGGTGGGCAACCAAAGTACTTGTACGACCCAGGTGACCGTGATGAGTGACGGGTTACAAGCAACATTATCCAAAACGGATATTCCTTGTGCTGGTGGTATTTTGAATCAAGGAACAGCAAACGTAGAAGTGACCTCTGGTACACCACCTTATGAGTACCTCTGGAGTACAGGCGAAACGGATACCATGATTACCAACTTAGAGCCAGGTATATATACGGTAACCGTGACCGATGCCACCGACTGTATGTTTGTGGGCGATGTGTTGATTGAGGTTCCGGAACTGTTGTTAGCACCGATAGATACCATTATCCACCCAACAGTCGGTGAAGCCAACGGAAGTATTGAACTGACGACTACCGGTGGCGTACCGCCCTATACTTTTTTGTGGAACACGGGAGCCGATACCGAAGACCTGTTCGATGTTCCTGCCGGAGAATATGAATTGCTTGTAACCGATGCCAACGACTGCGTGTTATTGATAAGCTTTGAACTGGAAGGGGTCGTTTCGACCACGCAGATAGACCCATTATTGGGTTTTGAGCTGTACCCCAATCCGGCGACTACACAAGTATTTTTGGATATACGCTTTTCGCAAAAACGAGATGCTATATTGAGAATAACCAATGCTTTGGGAGTGCATATTCTCGAAATGCCTATTATGGATATGTATCATTTTCAAAAAAATATCGCTACCCAAAATTGGCATAGTGGGGTGTATTTTGTACAAGTTTGGCACAATAACCAAGTGTTATATACCCAAAAGTTGATTATTGCGCAGTAAAACCCTATTTGATTTGGATGTAAGCATCGTTATACCATTATACAATGAAGCTCCCAACTTGGAGGTCTTATACGATGCCTTGTTACCGGTCGTATCTGCGGTAAGCGATGATTACGAGCTATTGTTTGTAGATGACGGTAGTCGTGATGGGTCTTTTGCCATTGTCAAACAGCTACATCAAAAAAACCCGAAAGTACGGGGCATTTCTTTTTCTCGCAATTTTGGGCATCAGACGGCACTGCTCGCTGGGCTGCGTCATGCACGCGGAGCAGTAGTGGTGACAATGGATGCTGATATGCAGCACCCACCCGATGTCATTCCTAAACTCTATCAAACATACCAAAAGGGCTATGATATTGTCAATACCCGCCGTTTGGATGTTGCAGGTGTTGGTTGGTTTAAAAAACTATCTTCCCGCTACTACTACTGTCTGCTCAATTATCTGTCCGATATTCCCATCGAACCGGCTGCCGCCGACTTTCGCTTGATGAGCCGCAAAGCAGTAGATGCGTACCTCGATATGCCGGAGCGCGGGCGATTTACCAGAGGTTTGGTGCGGTGGATAGGTTTTCGACAACAAACCGTTGATTACCACGCCCATGCGCGTCATGCCGGCACATCCAAGTATTCCCTCTTTAAGATGATACGTTTTGGTTTAGATGGCATTGTATCGCTCTCGGCGCGTCCTTTGCGCCTGTCGTTTTATGTGGGGTTTATGGTTTTTTTATTGGGACTGGTATATGCTTTTTTTGCTATTGTACAGTTTTTTAGAGGAGAAACCGTGCAGGGCTGGGCATCTATTTTGGTATCTTTGTTGGTGATAGGAGGCGTTACCCTCTTGAGTCTTGGCGTGATAGGGGAGTATATCGCTCGTATTTTCGATGAAGTCAAACAGCGTCCACATTATTTTATAAAAGATGAAGTGGGATAAATTATGACACCTTATACCACCACCACTGATATGCTTGGTCGCAAGGTCTCTGTACCCGACCGCCCTCAACGAATTGTATCTCTTGTACCTTCGCAGACGGAGTTGCTGGCATATTTGGGTTTGGAGGAAGAAGTGGTAGGGATTACTAAATTTTGTGTCCATCCAACACGGTGGTTTCGTACCAAAAAAAGGGTGGGAGGTACTAAGCAAGTACATCTGCAGACCATTCGTAACCTAAAGCCCGACCTTCTGATAGCCAATAAAGAGGAAAATACAAAAGCGCATATTTTAGAGTTGGCAAAGCAAATTCCTGTATGGGTAAGTGATGTGGTGACCTGGCAAGATGCCGAAAATATGATACGCGCTATTGGAAAATTGGTCAAAAAATCAGAACCTGCCGACAAGCTCCTCCAAACACTTGCACAGCAAGTTCAAACATGGGCCCCCCCAGTAGCCCCCGTTTCGGTGGCGTACGTTATTTGGAAGGATCCTCTGATGGTTGCTGGCGCACAAACCTTTATCAATGAGGTGCTTACGATGGGTGGTTTTGACAATGTGTTTTCGGACAAGGCACGTTATCCACAAGTTACTTGGTCGGACTTACAACAAAAAGCGCCCGATGTAGTGTTGTTATCATCGGAGCCTTTTCCGTTTCAGCAAAAACATATTGCTGCTTTTCAAAACCAACTGCCGACTACAAAAATAGTATTGGCAGACGGAGAATTATTTTCTTGGTACGGTTCTCGCTTATTAAAAACGATACCCTACCTCCAACAATTACATACTGTAATTTATCGTATATAACATCTTGTTTTTTTTGAAAAACGACATTCGCCATATCATCATTTTTTTAGCGTGGCTTTGGGTGTATATTGCTCCGAATGAAGCATTGTATGCACAAGACATGGAAGTGGCACCTCACGAGTGGATTGTTTGCGTCGAAGACGACGACTTTTTAGAAAAAGACCTCCATAACATCAAGCAACAGTATTTTTCCGATGTTTATCTTACCATAAAAGACACCATATCGAGCCGACTCGGACTTTATCTACTACACGCCCCACTCTCCAAATCTGGCGAAGTTGTTTTTACCAACATTTTACAAAAACATCCTGCTATACGCTACTTTCAGCGCAATCATCGAGTGGAGGCACGCAACGTGTTGCCCAACGACCCGTACTTGAGCGAACAATGGTCTTTGGAAAAAACAGGCATCACCGAAGTGTGGCAACACAGCAATGGAGGCACGACACCGATGGGCGATACCATAGTCGTAGGGATTATTGACTTTGGGTTTGAGCATCGCCACGAAGATTTATACCCGAATGTTTGGGTCAACCAAGCGGAAATTCCCGATGATTATATAGATAATGACCAAAATGGCTATGTGGACGACTATTATGGCTGGAATTTTCGTTTTGAAAATGACCACCACGACCAAAAACCTAATAATGGCGTTGACCACGGGACGGCAGTGGCGGGTATCGTAGGTGCGGTAGGCGACAATGCACGCGGCATTGCAGGTGTCAATTGGAATGTGAAAATGATGCTGCTAAGTGTGTTGGGCTTTGAAGCCGATATTGCCAAAGCCTACACGTATATGCTCGAACAACGCCTACTGTACAACCAAACGCGGGGAAGTGAAGGGGCGTTTGTGGTAGTATCGTCTATTTCATTGGGCTACAAGCAGCGTTTTCCAGACGAAGCACCTTTGTGGTGCGATGTGTACGATGCCCTTGGTGCGGTGGGTATTATCAATGTAGGGGCAACGGCCAACGAACATTATGATGTCGATACGCAAGGAGATATTCCAACCTCTTGTCCTAGCGATTTCTTGATTGCAGTTACCAACACCAACGAAACCGACCGCCTCGAATATCATGCCGGATATGGTGTCCAAAGTATAGACCTTGCAGCTCCCGGAACGGGGACTTTTTCGACCAACGAAAATAATACCTACCGCCTGTTTGGTGGAACATCGGCAGCTACACCCCACGTAGCTGGTACTATAGCACTTTTATATACCATGCCCTGTGCCGATTTTTACAAAAATACGTTTTCCAATCCAAGCCAAATGGCTCTAGATATGAAACAGTTGGTGCTACAAAATGTGGATAAACTGCCCGACCTGGAGGGCAAAACCCTATCGGGGGGGCGGCTCAATGCGTTGCGGATGCTGCATACTGTTCGCGATACTTGCGGTGGGGTGCAAGAAATGCTTCGTATTGGCTTGGGACGAAACCCTGTTCCAAAGGAGGAGGCGATGATAGCGATGACCTACGGAACGACCGATTTTGGGGAACATGAGGTGTGTGTGTATAACCAGATAGGGCAATTGATGTATCAGACGACTTTTAGGCCCCCCGATTTTGCTGAAAAACAGTTGCAAATACCCAACCGCTTTCAAAAAGGATTGTATTTCGTGACCATCAAGAGCCGATTGACTGGACGATTACAAACTACCTCTTTTGTGGTCGAATGATATTTGTTTCTATATTCGGAACTTTTTTGTGCCAAATGTTTTTGTATAACGTAAAACAGTTGTATATTTGCAGCCGTTATGAAAATAACACAAGGCTCCGTAGCTCAACTGGATAGAGTACCTGACTACGGATCAGGCGGTTAAAGGTTCGAATCCTTTCGGAGTCACTGCATTTTAGGTCAATAGTCGTTTGGTTATTGACCTTTTTTTATGGAAAAAAGAGCTTTTAGTAATCGTCAAATAATAAGTTGAACAAGTTCGTAAATTTGACGAAGACCTGCTTGTCTGCCTGTGCCTGTCTGCCTACCTGTGCAGACAGGCGCAGGCAAGTCTCGAGCGCGACAAGCGCGAGCATTGAGTTAAATTTGGGAACATCGGTTTGTTCAACTTATTTTTTGACCGTGACTTAGAATATCCGACCTTGGAAAAATTACGACCCACGACGACTATCGAACATGCCGATTTTAAGGAAGGCGCACTACTGCTGGTAGATAAACCGCTAGATTGGACATCTTTTGATGTGGTCAATAAAATACGGTACCGCCTCAAGCACCGCTTGGGGGTCAAAAAAATAAAAGTCGGACATGCGGGTACGCTCGACCCCAAAGCAACAGGCTTACTGCTTATTTGCACC
>JAOXNT010122346.1:0-12244 GCA_028565815.1 Cletocamptus dominicanus | reverse complement strand
ACCAAAAAGTTTCCTATCGTATTAGGGACGGCGGATATCACTCCCGTATTTTGATCTATAGTAAAAGGAACACCCCCCATGAAGTTGTCTGTCGAATATCCGCCTGCCAATGCCACCTCTTCATATGGTGGATTAGAAGGAGGGATAGGTCTAGATACGTCAATACTGGCACCCGTCTTTGGATTATAGAGTGAGTATCTGATTTCGTCACCATCTGCATCCGTGGCAGACATATCACGGACCATTTCTTCATTTATACAAGCGAAAACGGGTGGCCATGCCTGCATCTCTGCACTGTTATTCCTAGTACGTATAGCTTCTTCAGATACATTGGTCACAAGAGTCATCCCTGCATTAAGTGGATCAACGACATTGGTCAATGCATCATTGCGACAACATCTCTGATACACAAATTGATAACCCCCCTCTCTTACAGGTAGATCATCAATTACCACACAAAAATCAATCTGCTCATAACAAACATCATTGATAGATACGCGACATGGGTTAGAAAACTGCTCAGTATAAAACTGTGGTTCCTCATCTTCCAACACGAAAACACCATTCCTACCCATGGTCCTAATTAGATTATTATCCCCATCGAACACACCTACATAGGCAGGGACATCAAAAAACGCAGGATCATTGGCTGTAGCACATTCTCTAAAGAAAGTGAGAAACAGATGGAATCTTCCCTGCTCATCCCATTCATATCTCAACTCACCTCCTACAATATGCGTCGCCTGAACAGAAGTTAAGGAGCAGAAACTCATGATCGCCATCATTAGAGACACCCTCCTTAATTTCAAAAAGATATTGTTACTATATTTCATGCTATTCTATTTGCTTTGATATACTATTGAATATCAATCAATTTTATTTCTGCTCGTCTCTCCCGTGATGCGGCCACGCTATATATAGAAGGTATTTCTTTGAACTCCGTTTCTTTGGCTATGTCAGAAGCCTTTCCTTCTCCATAATAGGCGATCTTTATGATCAATTTTCCGGAATCTATATACGGAATAAGAGCCCCTTCCTTATAGTCATCCAGATCATTGACAATCGACTGAGTCCTCCTACTACTTAGATTATAGTTGTAGCCAGTACTAGCCCGCGGAGAAGCATACCCAGAGACTTCGATGGAAATTTTCTTACCGTTGTCCAACTCATGGAGTAAGAGGTGTTTGACTTGGTCAAACATTTTTTTCGCTGGAATCACCTCTTCGTCAAAAAATCTCTGTACCAGTTCTTTTGACAACCATTTTTGATACTCGGGATACGGCTTGGCATTTTCATCCATATACTGACTTTTCTTAGAAACGTATTCGTGGTACGTATCTGTATACGTCGTCATAGACTCTTTGTCTCTAGACCTTGGGTCAGGAATGTCATTGTCGAAGAAAACTACAAGTGGCAATAAATCCTCCAGTGTCCATTTCTTTAGATAAACATCCTGCTTGATGTCTTCATAAGCATCTTCGGGTACTTTGATCACACGAACATCGTCTCTGTAACCGTCTTTGTGGACGGTCACTTCATAGTCATGTCCAGGGAGTACTTTTGTTTTGTGACAATTCCGTTCTGTCAAAATATCATGAAAGACAGTGTCACCGGTGTTTTGGTCTATAATAGTTACCAAACTACCCAATATCGGTTCTTTGGTCTCATCATCAAATACACAGAGATCTAGATAAATGTCGGCTTTTTCCAAGAAAAGCTCCTGTACCAATGTCTCTCCATATGGGATTCCAGCCGTCGAAAAATCAACCGTATCTCCATGGTAGCCATTCCTATTGGCGATCAATGTATATTCTTGATTCCTTAGAATCTCAAACTCAAAATTATTGCTATCTAAGTTTGTCAGTGTGCCAATGACCTCACCTTGTGCATCTAATAGTTGTACCGTACATCCAGCCAGATCATCTCGTGTTTTGAGATCATAGGTCAAAGCGAGTAGGTCTACGACAGGATTGATCTTTACATTATAAATATCAAAACAACAGGCTTCTGCGGCAGTGTCCAGATAGAAACTAGACAGCCTATTGGATGAAAAATAAGCGTCGTCCTCATAATCATTTACTACATAATATATATCGTCGTAAGAACTGTTGAGTGGAGCTCCTAGATTAAACGGTTCTTCAGCTTTGCCAAATTGATCGAAATTCACACGATACACATCATATCCTCCAAAGCCCTTGTACCCTTGTGAACTAAAAAACAAAGACTTTGATTTCGCATGATAAAATGGTGTGTACTCATCCTCTAGAGTATTTATCTTCATTAAGTTGACTGGTTCTCCGAGAATTTCGGCACCGTCAATGGTGACATACCAAATATCGTTCTTACCCATACCACCAGGCTGATCTGACACATAATACAATGCCTTCTGATCCCCTCTAGGCGTTAGGCCAATGGATGGCTGGGTAACGGTCGTGCTATCGGAATTGAGTGCGGTCAAGGGCATTTCTTCTCCCAGGGTTTCTCCGAATTCACGTGCATACAGATTACATCTGATTTCTTCTCCTTCCAGATACCAACACTTGGTATAATAAATGAGATTCGTCTCCTCGTCATAGATCATATTTCCAATATGTAGGGCATCATCTTCTCCATCCAGATTCTCATACAACAAGCCTTGGACATAGTCCTCTGAATAAAGTATTTTAGACAAAGGGCGCTTGGGATTATGCTTATCTTTCGGATTGTCGAAACGCAAAGACGAGAAGTAGAGGTTGTCCTGAATAATATAAGGGGACACTTCTGAATACTCGGTATTGATGCCATCACCTAAGTGCGTTAGGGTAAACACACTCTCGTCCGCACTATCGACTCTATTCTCCAATGCCCAGTTACAACTTTCTACTCTATTGTTAGCAAGTTTTGTATAGTAGGGATTCTCCCCTTCTTGTTCGGTCAGATATCTGTTAAAGGTCTGAAGCGCTTGCTCATAATTACCTTGACGCATCTTCATTTCAGCTGACCAAAAACTCGCAAGTGGAAATTCATTATTTCTTTCCATCTCCACGACTTTATCATAGTGCATTTCCGCAAGGGCAAAAGCCTTATAACGCCTCGCTGCTTCCGCTGCAAAAAACTCCAAATCTATATTCGGATCTTCGTCTTTTGACTTTAGATCCATATAACTAGCCATGTATTGATAGGCAGCGTAATAGTTTTTGTTCGCATATGCCTCCTCGGCCTCTAACAAATACCTCTCCACGCTTTGTGAATACAATGCAATGGCAGATACGAAAAAAGCTAATAAGGCTAACGTTACTCTCCTCATCCTCATATTGTTCTTTTTAGAATATTCTACAGGTCTTGAAGTCTCCTAACTTTCTAAACTTATCAAATCTATACTGTGCCCATACTTCTAGTCCTCCCTGTCGATTTGTAAAATCAGCAAATTCTGACACATTGACATCATAACTGACTCCTATGCTCAGCTTCTTGACATCTATTCTAGCATAAGGCACTATGGCGTCATTGATATTTTCTCCGATATTGGATAATCTTCCAAACCCACCGATGGTCAATGCCCAAGGCATCTTAGACTCTTCACCCTGACCTCCATAGAATCGAATACCTAAACCACCTACACCTTGGTTGTAATCTGCTTGGCTCTGAAAACTAACCCTTGCCAAGAAATCCAAGGCATCTGTCAACTGAAAAGCTCCATCCACATAGGAAGAGATGCGCATGGCATAATCATCATTTACATCACTAGTCCCGATTTCAAATTTTTGCTCTGGTTGATTAATATGAAAAAAACCAGCTCCAAAATTGACATTTGTTCTAGCATCCGTGGCCTCATATCTGAGATTCACTCCAGCTGATAGATCTAGGACAGCAAAACTCATATCGTCGATCACCTCTTGTGATATGGGATCAAACATAGAGCCATCATATTGATCTCCGAACTGTAGATCCTCAGTGTCAAATGCCCTACGGATCATTCCTACATCGACGCCAAGCGTTCCAAACCACCTCTCGCCTAACCGGTGGGTATAAGAACCAGATAGCGCGGGGTTCAATAATGAGAGTCGAGAAAAACCTGCTCGATCGTAATTAAATTTTATTCCTGCAGCAAAAAAACCCTTATCGTTGTTAGGAGTATTGATTTTGGTGTCATAAAAAACGGTGAACGTCCCTGTATAAGCATCTACTTTTCTCCATTGATTCCGATAATGACCATACAGCCTACTATCTCCGACAAACACACCTGTAAGCGCTGGATTAAGCAGTGCAACACCATTATTAAACTGTGTATAATGTATATCCTGTGCACGAACAGAGGCGGCCGCCAATAGGATCACGATGAGTACTGCAGTAAAATTTTTCATATAACCCATACTTCAAAGGTTGTTGTTTTGAGGCATTCTCCAAATAATGGAACCTCAAATTTACAAATATATGCACCAATTCAAAAGAAATAACACAACAAAGGAGTGCAAAACAAATTAAATTAAATTGTAATGTGGTAGTGGTGTTGTTGATTTAATAATATTAAATGCCAAATATTTTTTATTTGTTAAAGTTCCTTGGAAGGTGTAACGCCTTGGACTATTCTATCCAATTCAGCCTCTGAATAGTTTACGGACTTTAGTACCTTCTGGTCACTATTCCTGTATACAAGATATACATCCCCTTTCTGAACCACCGTGGATTCCGTATTTCTTTCCTCCTTATAGTATGTTTTTGTGGCTTCAGCGATATCTCTATCGGTACAGGCCTTGCTCATATTCGATCGATGGACTTCTTCGAAAAGATCAGCGAACCTTGCACCCAATCCAAACTCCAGCACTGCTCCTGAAAGTACATACTGCAGATCTGCCAATGCATCTGCCACACCTATCATAGATCCTTGTTCTATGGCCTCTTTCAGTTCATTGAGCTCCTCTTGGAGGAGGTTCACACGTAACTCGCATCGTCTTTCTTCTGGTATTTCAGGTTCGTCCAATACGGGCAAATCAAACAGCTGATGAAACTCTGCTACCATGTTCAATGCTTCGGGTTCGGTCACTTTTTTTATCATACATTTATCATTTAAAAGCAAATGTAAGAGATTGTATCCATGGCCAAAACTTTACGCATCGCGTTAACAGGTGGTATAGCCAGCGGAAAGTCATCCGTAGCTCAGATTTTTGCCTCACTAGGAATACCTGTCTATTATACTGATCTCGCTGCCAAACGACTGATCTGCGAAAGTGAGGAAATTCAAAGTAAAGCAAAGGTGTTATTTGGATTCTCCATTATTGATCCAAAAGGCAATTACAGACGCCAAGAGATAGCGAAAATAATCTTTACAAATCCTAGGATAAGACAAGCATATAATGATATCGTGCACCCAGCTGTCTGGCAAGATGCAGAAAAATGGCATCAGCAGCACAAGAAAGCCCCTTATACGATAACAGAATCCGCACTAGTGTATGAAACTGGCAGTTATCGTCATTTTGATTACATCATCACGGTCTACGCTCCAGAAGAACATGTGATCGAAAGACTTAGAAGACGCGATGGAATATCCAGAGAACAGGCGTTGACCCGTGTGAGAAGTCAAAAATCAACGCTCGATAAAAAGAATCGTGCAGATTTTGTAATTTTCAATGACGAAAACAAATCTCTCATACGACAGGTATTAGAGATCCATAATTCTTTACTTAAATCAAATATCATGCAAGACATCGCTCTAAGCTCCGCAGATCTAATATCCTTAGAAGACCAGTATGGCGCTCACAATTACCACCCACTACCCGTGGTGCTAAGTCGGGGTAAAGGAGTGGAGGTCTGGGATGTTGAGGATAAAAAATATTATGATTTTTTGTCTGCATATTCTGCTGTTAATCAAGGGCATTGTCATCCAAAAATTATTCAAGCCCTCCAGAAACAGTCAGAAAAACTAACACTTACTTCCAGAGCGTTCTACAATGCAGAATTGGGGGTTTATGAAAAGTACATCACACAGTACTTTAAATACGACAAAGTCCTTCCTATGAACACGGGTGTCGAAGCGGTAGAGACAGCGATAAAACTAGCTAGAAAATGGGCATATGAGAAGAAAGGAATTCCTACCAATCAAGCTAAAATAATATTTGTAGAAGGAAATTTTCACGGTCGTACCTTAGCGGCTATTTCAGCCAGCATAGACCCGAGCAGTACAGCGGGTTTTGGACCCTTTGTGCCAGGGTATCATGTGATCCCTTACAATGACCTAGACGCGCTCCGCGAAGCGGTAAAAGATCCTCATGTAGCAGCTTTTGTGACAGAACCGATACAGGGAGAAGCAGGTGTTTACGTGCCCGATGATGGGTATCTTTCTAAGGCCTACAAAATCTGTAAGGAAGCCCACGTTCTCTTTGTTGCGGACGAGGTACAAACTGGGATCGCACGGACTGGACGTCTGATCGCCTGCGATCATGAGCAGGTTCGTCCTGATATTCTCATCTTAGGCAAAGCCCTATCGGGAGGAGTTCTTCCCGTATCCGCTGTCCTCGCAGATAACGACATAATGTTAACTATAAAACCCGGTGAACATGGATCCACTTTCGGTGGCAACCCCTTAGCATGTGCTGTAGCTACTGCAGCCCTAGAAGTAGTAAAAGACGAAAACCTTGCGGAAAAAGCAGATGAACTCGGTCAAGTATTCCGTACGCGTATGCAAGACCTTGTGGATAAACTGGATATTTTCGTATTAGTTCGTGGTAAGGGCTTGCTGAACGCTATCGTGATCAATGATACTCCAGATAGCCAAACCGCTTGGAATTTCTGTCTTGCCCTCGCAGAACGCGGTCTCTTGGCAAAACCCACCCATGGAAATATCATTCGGTTTGCGCCTCCACTAGTGATCACAGAAGATCAACTATCCCATTGTTGTGATATTATAGGTGATACAGCCACTAGCTTTGCGTCCTAGGAGTCCCTGTTGTTGGTATAATCCTATTGATTGGATGGTGATCAGTATTCATATTTTTGTTTTTCACAGATGTGATATCTGCGTACCTTTGCGTTAGTTATACACTGTGGTAGCAAAAATGCAGCTCTTTTTCACTAAGCAAAATCTGTTGATTATGATACGTGCTTATTTCTCCTTTTGGGTCTTCTGTTGGTTGATACTCTCGATACCAATCTATGGCCAGTTGTCTGACCAGCGCCTGAATGACCTAGATCCATATTTTCAAGGGTTAAGCTATTTCGAAAGTGGGTATTACGGTCTGGCAGCTACAAAATTCGATGAGTTCTTGACACAACCTCGTTCTCATCTAAACACGAAGAACATCGAACTGGTCAGATCAGCAGAACTCCTCCAAGCAAAATGTGCACTATACGAAAACAGCCCGGAGGCCGAGCGTCTGTTTGTAGAGTTTATAAACAAATATAGACCTAGCCCGCATGCCGACGAAGCCGCACTAGAATTAGCCCTTTTTTACTTTAATAATAGAAAGTACAGCGAATCGCTGGACTACTTTACTTATGTAAATTTCGGATCGATAAGCGGCGTTCTTAGAGACGAAGCCTTTTTTAAGAAAGGATATGCACATTATATAGGGAAAGAATATCGTGACGCTATCCAATCACTGGAAAAAGTGTCTGAGTCAGAGTACTACTATCCAGCCTGTTACTATGCCGGACATAGCCACTACTTCTTAGATCACTATGACCAGGCCATAGCCTTTTGGCAAATCGCAGCTACCTCAGCTGAATACAGCAAATCCACACCGTATAATATAGCTCAGGTATATTTTGCACAAAAGAAGTACGACCAGCTGGTGATATTCACTAAACCATACGTGGACAGAGAAGACTTGCCTAATGTAAAGGAGATAAAATACCTAACTGGAAAGAGTTTCTTCGAATTAGGCGACTATAAGAATGCCTATAAGTACTTAGACGAATACGCTTTGAAGCGGGGCGCGATGACTATAGACGATTACTATCAGCTGGGACTATCTAGATACAAGGCAGGCCAGTACCAAGATGCGGTCGATGCGTTTGTAAAACTCGACAGAGAAGAAACCAAGATCGGACAATCCGCCATGTATTATCTCGCAGATTGCTTCACAAAATTACAAGACAAATCCTCAGCCCGTAATGCATTCTATAGAGTAAGCAGACTAGATTTTGACCCCAAGCTTCAAGAGGAGGCGCTATTGTACTATGCCAAACTGTCTGCAGAATTGGAATTCGACATAGAGGCCATCAAAGCGCTACTGCGCTTTGAACCCAGCTCTACAAATTATGTAGAAGCTCAGACCATGACCACAGATATCCTAGCACGCACGAATGATACGAAAAGATCGCTGCGCTTACTGGAGCAGATGAACGCACTCAGTCCCGACCTAAAAAAATCATACCAGCTCGTCGCTTTCAGGCAAGGTCAGAAAGACCTTATTCTCCGTAACAAGAACGAGGCAAAAGATTACTTCGAACGCTCACTGCGCTATCCCATAGACAATCGACTGCGTGCCTTGGCCAACTTTTGGTTAGGAGAGATCTACTTCAAAGAAGACAACTACGAGTCCAGTGTCTCACATATCAATGAGTATCTAGCCTTGAATCCCAGTCAATTCAATGACCTACCACCAAAGGCTTCCGAGGCCATCGCCTACTACAATCTAGGGTACAACTATATGAAACTTGAAGACTTTCAGAAGGCCCAAAACCTATTCCTAAAATCCTTCAAAGCACTTCCATATTCAGGTTTACCAGACGAAGCTATGATCGCTATTGCTGCCGATGGTGGATTACGTCTAGCGGACACCTATTTTAAGCAAAAGAACTACCCTGCTGCCCTCGATATTTATGAGGAAAACATCGAGAAGGAATACGACAATTATGACTATGCTTTGTACCAAAAAGCAATTATCGAAGGCTTGCAAAGAAGAAACGACCTCAAGGTCCAAACCTTAGAATACCTAATTCAAAAGCAACCCAATTCGCGATATGCCGATGATGCTCTGTTGAGATTAGGCGACACCTATGGTGAAATGAATAGGAGTGGCAGTGCCATAGCCGCCCTAGAAAAACTAGTGAATAATTACCAAGGAAAGTCGACTCTATTGCCCCAAGCCTATCTAGAACTAGGACTCATTAATTACAACCTCGGAAGGACAGATCTCGCCCTTACCTATTACCAAAAGGTATTCGATAATAACCCTACACCGGCAGAAGCCAAAAATGCCCTAGCAGCAATTCAAGAGATTTATCTCGTAGATAAGCAGGATCCGGATGCTTACCTCGCCTTTTCTCAAAGAGTGACTGGATACAAGAGTACGGATACAGAGCGTGATTCGCTCAACTATTTGATAGCTATGAACCTATACGAAGAAGGTCGTTATCAAGAAGCAGCTTCTTCATTCGACAGCTATATCGACAAATTTCCCAAAGGCCTGTACGTCAAGAAAGCGCACTACTACCAAGCAGAGTCATACAGTATACTAAAAAACTACGATGCCGCCGTCAAGGCCTACGAAGCAAATATTCGCTTCGGACAAAACGAATACTATGAATCCAGTATGCAAAAGGCGGCTTTGATCCACTATAACTACACGAAAAATTTTAGAAAATCCTATGAGTTATACACAGAACTGGAACAATCGACGCAAAATGATAATCTAAAAAACGAAGCCCAGATAGGCGCTTTTCGCTCTGCATATCGCGTAGGACTAAATAATGAGACCCTTATCTATGCCAATAAAATCATCCACAATCCAGAAGCTAGTGATGACCTCAAGCATACGGCACAATTCTACATCGGAAAGGTCGATTTTGACAAAGAAAACTATGTCCCCGCCAGAGAGAATCTCTCTTCCGTAGCGCAACATGGCAGTGGTGAAAATCAAGCAGAAGCCTTTTATTTATTAGCCTATATCGATTATCAACTACAATCAATAGAGACGGCTGAATCTTCTGCACGTAAGGCACTAACCGCTTGTGGTGGTTATCCTTATTGGGTAGCTAAAAGTCTTCTTCTCCTCGCGGATATTCTGATCGACCAAGATGATTTTTTCAATGCTCGCGCGGCGATAGACGCGACCCTAGAAAACTATGCTGAAGACCCAGATATCGCACAAGAAGCAGAGGCCAAGCGACAACGCCTGGCTGCTGCTGAAAACGCGAATAATGAACAGAACAAAGACCAATAACCCTCAAATACTACTGACTACTATGAACCGGAAATCATTCATTCTTGTCGTCTTCCTGCATATTATCGGAGCAGCAGGTGCAGATGCTCAAAGTGATTCGCTACCGACCAGCAGCGTCATTGTAGAAAAGGACTATGAGGTTGACTTACTCGATTTTGAAAAAATTGAGATCACTCCTGAAGCACCTCAAGAACTTCCCAAAAAAGAATATCCTTACACCCTCACTGATAGAGTGTTTGATGTAGCATATGAAAGCCCCACAATCAGGCCCCTAGGATATCGCAACGACGTAGAGTACACTAGCTATAATGGTTATATACGGGCGGGTTATGGATTGCCAAATTCTATATATGGAAAACTGTCTTTAGGTGGATTTGTATCAGATAATATAAGGCTGAAGGCAGATGCATCCTACCGTGATATAGAGGATGACAGCTATGAATTCCGACAAGGATCTACCTTACGAACCAAAATCGGCGGCACCTACCTCTCGGATTACAACTTTGTAGGTACTGCTGATATCCACTTTGACCGAGACGAGCATTATTTATTCGGATTTGACCATAGTCAGTTGGATCGCATAGAAGTGGAAGAACCTTCGATGAACATCTATGATGAGTTTGGGTTCGATCTCGGGGTTTCGAACTCCAACGGCAAAGAGGATCCCCTCGTCTATGAAGTCTCCGTAGGTTATGATAGATTCCAAACCAATAATGACCTGAGTGAGGACTATGTAGATGCTCAAGCTCGGATCCAAAAGTGGCTCGGACGTATACCTCTTGGGCTTGTGGTATGGTCCGATCTGGTGAGCCAAAAAAGAGACACTCTATTAGATCAAAACCTAGATATATTTCGCATTCAGCCGTCTTCCGGTTTTCATGGGGATAATTTTCGCATAGACGCAGGACTGAACCTCGCTTATTTCAATGATGAGTTTACAGTTTATCCGCAGGTAGAGCTAGGCCTCAATATCATTGGTTCCAGTTTACAGTTGTTCGCTGGGGTCGATGGAGATGCTGTAGCCATGACTCATAGATTCATAGCTAATGACAATCCCTATATCACTCCTCAATTATCATCATATCCCTTCCAGGACTACAGAGATTACTACGTAGGTCTTCAGGGGATCATATCGAATTGGAACTATGCGGGGCAGCTAGGTTTTAAAAATCTTAATAATATCAACCTCTACAACGCAACCACGGCTTCTGACGCGTTGAATACTACCATCTACGACCTACTGACCGATACCGCTGATATATTCTACATGAAAGCCGATTTTGAGTTTCCCATTAGTGATGCTATCACACTCCTCTTAGCCGGAACCTACAATGTATACGACACCGAAAACGAAGAAGACACATGGTATCTTCCTTCCTTACTGTTTGATGCCGGTCTAAACCTCAGTCTTCTAGACAATGCGCTCAATGTACAGAGTACCTTTTCATTTGCTGATAAATCACCATTACCATTCGAAACTTCTGATGAAGATCGTGAGGTGAATTCCTTAGTCGAACTAAATATTCACGCAGATTGGTTTGTCGTGGAGAACATTGGTCTATTCTTAGACCTAAATAATCTCTTCGACAATAACTATGCCCGATACTATGACTATCAAAGCATCGGTTTGAACGTAAATTTTGGAGTTGTAGCTAGGCTCTAATAGCGAGGATTGCGTAATCCACTGCTTCCGATATTTTCATAAATCCATAAGGTATTTCCTAGTTGTGCCTCAAAACATTTCATATGCACCGACTGGGTGTGATCTAGGCCTAGGGGCTAGGCTTAGCTAGAAGTAAAGAGCATAATTGCTATCTTGGTTGCTGCCATATACTATTGATCATTAGAAGTTGATAGATTACACTTTACAAAAAAGGACAAAATGACTAACAAATACAAAGTAGGTGATTTAGTTTATGACGGGAATGTCTACGACGGAATGAATACGGACTTATCTGATTTGAAGTTTTATCAGAAATGGCTACCTAAAAACAAGAATGCAAAAATACTTGAACTTTGCTGCGGTGTAAGCTTCCCCTTTTTAGGACAGTGCTAAATTAAAGAAACCTCATTACGTACTTCCTTTTTCTTTCTGGGGGTAC
>JAOXNT010122235.1:0-12245 GCA_028565815.1 Cletocamptus dominicanus | reverse complement strand
AATAAATAATTATTAATTGTAAGAAGATAGAAAAATCAAAGAACAGGTAGCTGAGCTGTTGCTGTACGATTAGAAGCCGTGGGAACCATTGAAATCACATATTGCTCAAAACAGTCTGTCTCTGAATCGTGGATTTGACACTTCTTTTATGCTGTATCTCGACCAAACTTTCATGAATTCTGAGTGTATGGACTCATGCGCTTGCTCAGACTTCGCAATGTTGCGACCACCAGGAGAATTCACAAAGTCTTCCAAATGGTCTATTATCAAGTGAGCTTTTGTGGTCAAAGGGAGTCCAGAGACCTTCCAAGAGTTCTTGAAACGAAGCACTGTTTCATGAAGTTTTCTTAGATTGACACACTCTTGATGTATCAGATGATTCACTTCTTTAAAGTCCTGAAGAATCTGGATCAGAGGTATTATCTGTGTCATCTGGTGTTGTTGAAGAGCCTCTGATAACTTATGCAAATTGTCTAGAAGTCGCTTGCATTCATTGCCTTCGAATGCGACTCCATGGTAATGTTCTATGTGTTCACTAATAGAAGCTGGCCATAAGTGCACATCAGATACTTTGGAAGCCATCTCGGTGTATATTCTATTGACTATGCCAAGAAGGATGTGAAGTAGGGGCAATGAACACAAATCCAGCACTCGAGTATCATTTGGCAGTTCACTGAAAATGATTGGCTTGTGAATGACACTATGAAACTGTTTAGCCCTCGCCTTCTTCACACCAGCCTTCACAAAGCATTCATAGTTGTCTCGTAAATTTCCCAAGGTCCATTCTTCACATTTTTCCTTCTAAACCTTATTTGGCCATAAGCATAGGTGACAAGGGAATGATGATGCATGAGTGCCGATTCCCAAAACAAGATTAAACATTTTTAAGTCTTGGCTAAAAGTAATCTTTAAATCCGAAGGAAGCTGATGAAATGAAAGCTTTGTGAGCAGAAGCAACACAGACTCATAGGTTTCTTTCACAGGGGAAATTGCTAAGATGACTGTGCGCCGAGATCCAGAAGTCTTGTATTGTTGGTTTTGCTCCTCATCTGACTTGCTTACAATTGATGAACTGATCTTCAGGAAAGACTGACCTTCATCAATTGACACGCTAAGAAATGTTTCATCTCACTGAAGTCCTCGATCCTCTATTATGCGGTCAGTAAATCCGACAAGATCCTTGCAGTACACAATAGGAATATGGGATTGGCCCAGTTCAACTATTTCAGATTCGAAGTAGTCAAGGTAACGTTGATTAGCCATAATAAGGGCATCTTCTAAATACGGTTCTATTTGAACATCTTTTCGAAGCTCCTTTGCAAAAGACAGCATTTGTCATTGAGACAAATTCGAAACTTGTTTTGCCCTTTCTAGAGTAGAATGCTTGATGAAACCTTGTGATGATTTCTTCTTGGGTGAGGGCAAGTCCTGTAAAGTATAAAAGCAAATCTAGTCCAAACCTCTCCGCAGAAAACAATATCTCTAATGTACTTTTGGATCCAACTCTTGGGCTGCTTGTTTGATGTCTCGTTTGGGTACAACGTCTTGAATATGAGCTACTCTATCTGACAAACGACAGTGGTGTTTGACCATTGGAAACAAGTATCCAAGACACCTGAAGCACAGCGATGTCGGTTTCAGCTTCTGTGGATAAATACCACCATTGTGGTGGGGATGTTTCCCATGCTAAGGGCAAATAACACTTTCTTCTACTATTATGCATTGAATGATTCGAGATTAATCAACTTACTGGAATTTTAGAGAGAGACTTGCAAAATCCTCTGTTGCTTGCTTGAGAGTAATGTCTACAAAGTGCACACTTGCAGGAACTTATGCAAGACTGGCATCGTGGAAGCCTAAAGTTCTTCATATCTGTCCAATCTGGCATCTGGGGAAGCACTGGACTTAGGTCACCTTTTTGGTACTTCACAAGCTTCAAACAGCATGAGCTACACAAGGCTTGAGGCATTCTAGAATCTAAAGTGGTGTAGTTTTCTATGACGAATTCTTGGATCAGTTGATGATTGTTTGAGTTCTCTTCAATGATGTGCATTAGCTTCTTGGCCACATCTTTACAGATGAGGCAGATCTTTCTGCGACACTTATTGTGATGTTCTGCTCTTTCACACATTTTCAGTTTAGGAACGTCATGATGCTTGAAGTAACTTGCAGAGATTCAAATCAAGTGTAAGAATTACCGGCTTACTGTTACAAGGATTTTTTTTGTGTTTGTGTCTCTTGTTTCAGGATTGAATTGACCGATGTTTGTTTTCTGTTGTTTTTAAAGAAGAAAAGAGTTGAAAAAGAGAAGAAAAAGATGTAAAAGAGCGGGAAATTTGAAATGTTACTTCATAAAATTTGCATCATCAATATCTCGGTTATTTTCCCTAGTACCATTATGAAACTTACATTTTCGGAATTCTCTTTCCAAGCAGAAACGATTTGTAAATGAGATTTTGCACACACTGTTAGTTTTAATTTTTCGGACTATTTGGACACTGTGTGGTTACCTTCAAACACATTTCAGGAGACCAGAATTTCGTTGCAAATGCACTGTCATGACCCCATGCAGTCAATCTCAATCTTCCAGTAATCGTTGGTGCACATCTGATTGATCAGACTCAGGATTCAGAACCTGGTTTTGAAGCTTGGATGTCTGCAACTATTGGTCTCAGAGTCAAGCCTCTCCAAATGTAAGGACACACTGTGCTATGCAATGTCTCCTTGATCTTTCCCACCAATTTTACCACATTCTCTGGTTCAGTATGTTCTACATCAAGTTCATGATCTCACTCATCCAGATATTAAAGCCATAAATAAGCTTTTGGCATCTAAGTTTGTCTGGCATGGACTCCCCTGGGATGTTAAGATTTGTCAAGGCCTGCAACCATTGCCTAGCTGCAAAAGTGGTGCTCACACAAAGTCTAAGCTAATGTCATTCCCATTATCAAATGAACATTTCCAGACTGTCCATGTTGACATATTTGGCCCAGCGCCCATGAAACAATGTTTTTGCTACATTTTTACAGCCATCAATAAGTTTTCTTGCTTCCCTGTCACAGTTCCAATGCTGGACATCATGGCTGACTCCTGCATTTGGGTGTTTGTGAGCAGATGGATAGCTCTTTTTGGCATGCTGATAGAAGTCATCTCTGATTGAGGGAGACTTCATCTAAGTGGAGGGAATCTTTAACTGCCCTTAGTTTCAGATGCTCCTTCACAAAAGCCTATCACCCCCAAGTGAATGGCATTCTGGAATGCATCCAACAACTTAAGGACATCCTTCAGACTTGACCCTCACATGACTGAGTTAATCTCTTGCCACTGGTGCTTCACTGCATTCAGACAACTTTGAAAGAGGATCTTGGAGCTGCTCCTGCAGATTTCTTCTTTGGAACATCTCTATATTGCCCTGGGGATCTAGTGCTCCCAAATGCAAGTCAACAGTGCACTACTGATTCATTTTTCTAACAACTTAGAGACCACATGTGCTTACTTTGTGAAAACCCTCCAACATACCACACTGACATTCCCTGCAGAGTTTCTTCTGATCTTGTGAATGCTAAATTTGTGTCTGTGAAGTGCCCGCACCCAAAGAACTCATTGTCTCCTCCTTATGATGGACCTTTCCTTTTGTTAGTGCATGCTGAAAAGACTTTTCTTATGGAGATCAAAGGTCATGCTGATCAGATCAGAATTAACCTCCTGAAGCCAGCCTATACAGAACCCTGAACCAAATTGGCATTTCATGTTGTTTATAGATTTGTTTTATTATTTGTTCAGACCTATGGTCTTGGAGGGAGTTGTGGTGACTCTTTGATTTTAGTCTCCTGCCTTTAATTCTTTTGTCAATTGCTGCTTCTGTTCCTTTGCTGCTTCTACTCTCCTTCTTTTTTTTCTACTTTTATGTCAGTTTTTGAATAAACTCTCTGAAGAGAACACTTCCACATGCTTTTGTTTATTGATGCCACCATAACGTCATCACCATTCAAACACACTTGATTTTAACACATGATTCAAGCATTTCTGATTCTAAGACTTAAGTTTTCTAACACTTCAGTTTCAAACACTTCAAGTAGCCAACTCTAAAGTTAACTTTTACCTACTTTGCATCAACAGAATCAATTTGATTTGATTTTTTTAAACTTCTGTAATAATAATATTGGGTTTAATTTTATCATTTGTAAAAATATACTTCAAAATCTTTAAAAACAATCAAATGAAAATAAAAAATCAATCTGTATTATTGTCTTGGGAATCCCAACTAAATACAGTATTATTACAAGTACAAATAAAGAACAAAAAATAAATCATATTGGATCCTTGGCCATGGCTGGAATCAAACCTCTGATGTCAGTCCACTATTCTATCAGCAAGACCAGTGACCTTTGTTGAGAGAAAAGGGAGAACAATACCTTCTTCCAAAATAAAAAAGAGATCTAGCCCATTGCTGCTGAATAGCACCACAAAGGAAAGAAAGAAGATGAGAGAGGAAAGAATTCATTTCTCACAAAAACAAGGCCCCAGCCAAGATTCATGCACTTCAAAAAATCAACTTGGGATCACAAATTCTACCTTGCCCTTGATTTTGTCCAAGATTGTTGCACTAGAAACAGCTGACAATGATTGAGACATGGCCTTTTTTTTAACTTTGGATTTTTTTCCCAATATTTAAAAACATTCAAAGATGGATATTCATTTTTGCTTTAGTTTTAGCACCCCAAAATTCAGACTGCCAGTTTTTTACTTCATAAAGTGCTAACAACAATATGGCACATTTGCGTAGCAATGTGCTTAATTGTAAAGGCTAATAACAGTGCTTGTGACAGTTTCAACACCCATGACTATGCACAGACCAATGTCTATTTTTTCTTTGATGCTATCTTGAGCTAAGGGCGCCATGTTGTCCAGACTGATCACTTTCTTATGAATCCAAAAAAGGCAGATAAAAAATGTTCCCCAAAAAATATTTTGGGAGGAGTAATTAGTCAAAGATGACTTTTTAGTACAGCTTTGGATTAGTTATTGGTACAAGTAGGTTTCATACTCAAAACTCTCTCATGAAACAAAATTAGGTATTACAACTAGAAAATGCACTTTTTAGTGTAATAAATAATTATGATCATGTTGCAAAAATTTCAGAATTGTTAGTTATTGATAAAACAAACTTACTGAACTAAAGACTTCCTCCTCTTCTTGTAAGATGGATATTCTTGTCCATCCATACTTATGAAACATTTTCATTCTAGTTGGATTGTGAACAGTTGCTGAAGGATGTGTTCTGAAGAGTGTAGGGAAACGTATTCTATAAAAATAATCACAAGCATGATTTATATAGTTTTTGAATTACAATTTGCAGAACTTTCATTGTTAATAGATGAGTATTGATTTTAAAATGAAACTCAAAAGAGGAGATTTTCATGGTGGAACACAGCACTGGTCTTTAACATTTTGTCCAGAAACAAGGGGGCCATAACCCTGCCATCACTTTTTCATGGCTTACTTTACACCCTAATATTTTCTGTTTTTCTTGTTCTTGCTCCTTTCCTATAAACCTGCTTCAGGTAACAATCCATACTCTTCATCTTTGCTATCAGGGACAAGTTGGGCCTGTTGAATTTTAGACCCAGAAAGATTTAACTTTCAGTCAGGTGGCATGACAGCAGGTTGAGCAACTGGTTAGGGAATTCAGTCTGATGTTAACAGCTCTAATTTTCAAGTAACTTATCCTGCTGGCAGCACAAAATTTTTTAAAGTAAAATTTCAATCATCAACTTGAAATGCTGCCACTATTTCTTTGTCAGAAATCTCACCTATAACAAGGTAAAATTACTTTTAATGCCAAAAATGATAAAATAATAACCTTTGACATAAACAGTCATGAACTTACTTTGGTATTTAAAGAGCTGGGCCACAAACTGATTGAAACTTTGTCAAGTCTGGATTGTTTGGTGGCTCTATTGCAAAATAACTCTACTGCATGCATAATTGTGTCAATTTTTCTCAACATTACATATGACATGGAGAATTAAATATCATTTCTGAACAAAATCATTTCCTTCACTGATGATAACTCTTTTTGTGTCATCACTGCCATGCACTCTTATGCTCACTAATCCTCTGAGGTTCAGAAGAAAGATTGACCTACTGTACTGTATAAAGGGTGAGAAAGATTATATGCATTAAAGCATTTTGAGAAACCTCCTGCTTTGGAAACTCAGTAAAACAAAATTGAGAATTATGTGTAACTGATGATTATATCAGCAAAGCTCTTTTTGATGCTCACTTTCAGGTACTAAAAAGGAAGGTTTGAATGATATCAACAAATTAAAATTTATAAATTGACCAAAAACATGATGTACATCAGATTTGAACAAGGCAGATCAACAACATTTTTAAAAAAATGTTTTTTGTCAATTAGAACCTGTTTGTTGGAATAGGACTAAATTAGGAACAAGATTTGCACTTCAAGGTTATGGCTTACTCTTGTTCAGTACCTACTGGCTAACTTAAGACACTGTTGTATCTCAGTTTAACTTAGAAAATTTCTCAGTGACTTTTGTCAGAAATCCAGAACTTTAGTCAATCTTTTCAGGCCCTGGAGATTTTTAATGCAACAAGGAAAGGACAGTTAAGATGAGAATGGTGATCTTAATGATGTTGACAATGATGAACAATGACAACCATGAGGTATAACTGTACCATTTTTTGTCAAAGGTAACAAAGCAATGTGCCTTCTTCCATGTTTCACACCTTACTGGGTATGTAATAATTAATCCATGTATTTCCATGTTTATTAAGACATAATTAATTAATTAAGACAAATGTATGATCAACACTTGTCTTTTATCTTTAATAAGGTGTGAGCCATTTTAATTCTCAATGTACCCCCTCCCCCCCTGGCCGGCAGCCATAATGGCCTGAAGACACTTTCTGAAGGCCATGCAGATCTTCCTTTTAAAGCATAGGACCATAGATTCCTAGTTCTCATTTCTGGAGGCTTGAGACTTTTGATATGGGGTGCCAGATGCAGCAGGCCTTTAACTTAATGTGTAGGCAAAAAGAATAATCAAGGGGTTAGTGTCTGGTGGGTAGGATGGGGGCATTGTCTTGAGCCAAAACAGAATGTTGGAAGATAGAAAGTCCTGGGCTTGTTGTTTGTGTGCATAGGGGCACTGTGCTGCAGCAGGACTACATCCTTGCCAGAGAAATTAGACCTGACCCATGGCATGAACTTGGACTCAGAACTAGATCAGAGGCATGACTGCACCATTGCATGGAGGCCACAAACTTAAAAGTGACATGACACTTTATGGGTGCTTTATGGTTGTCCCCATCAAACCTGATGTACTTGTCATTCTTGTGGTTCCTCACCAGGTCAATGGTCCAAGTCTTTTTATCAGAGAAGAGGATGATGTGCCCAGCAGAGTCTGACTTCAGGTTGTTGACAAGTCTTTTCCCACCTTGGAGATGTATTTCTTTGATTTTGGGGGTAAACAGAGGTATCTCCACCCTCACTAAGGACTTGCTGTCCATGGACTTGATGGGGTTTCTCATAGTCCCCTCTGAGATCCATATTTCCTTGGCATGGGTGCACATGGACTTGATTGAGTAGCCGGGTTGTGATAGCCTCCTTGATTTCCTCTGGCATAACTTTGTTCCATGGACCTTCAACAGTTTCCTCTGGAGGCCCTCACCAACCTCCAGCTGCTTTTTGACTTTGTAAACTGTGCTCCTCTTCATGTCTGTCATCCTTCAATATTTTGGTGGTAGTGTATCCTGCATGGAGAAGAGTGGACACCTTGATTCATTTCTTTATTTGTGCAACCATCTTACAGCCAATTGCAAAAACTTAAAAACTTACATGCCCTAAAAGCTAGAAGCTTCAAAGTGAAATGCAGTATTCAATTGTTGGAATAATTATTATGGACCCAGTGTTTTGCCATGACTGTGCTAAGAACTGAAATGGCAGAAATTAAAATCTGTGGTTTTTTTCTAAATGATCTAATTCCTAGTCAGTCTACTACTATGGAGTTGAATCTTCCATTGGTTTTATTCTATGTGGGTCAAATACTATGTGGTTGAATCTTATAGGTCAAAACTTATTGGTTGAATCCTATGAGTCAAATCTTATTCTACAGCCACTCATGTCTCCACTCTTTTGGAAAGTCCTTTTTTTATAAATCCCTAAAGAAACAAGATGCTTAATATTTAATGGTTAAAAATATTAAATTTCAAGTCCTAAAAATAAGATCTACTTAACATTAAAAGAAATATATCTATACTTTCTATGAAGGTAAAATGTTAACTTAACCTGTTGGAGAGAGCTGGTGAGGATGCTCCATAACACAGTGTTACAAGATTCCATAACTTTGCAGCTTCTGCAGCCATTGTGCAGACTGTAGAACAGCCAGCAAGAATAAGAACTTTTTCTGGTTTATCATAGAGAAGATCATACAGCACTCTTGCTCCTTGACCAGTGTCACACTGTAAATGAGAATTTTATTAATATCATCACATCACACATAAAAATAAACCCCAATGAGACATGTGAAACCACTAGACCCTAAGGGTTTAATGTTATTGTAACAGTGGTACCAATGTGGTACCACTTGAGTGGATTAGGTCTCTGTTGCACTCATGTGATGACACAATGGTATCACACATGGTACCATGTGAAACCTCTAGCTATATGGTACTGCATGGTAACAAAATATGTGGTACCATTTGGTTTCACAAAACTCATTCATTAATTCTACTACTAAATAAAATGTTCCTGATTTCTACTATGATTTTAAATTAATTTTTAACTAGAATTTTCTCAAACAATTTTCCCATCATTTTTTTTTTCACTCAAGTTTTTTGAAAGTCAGACAATAGAAGACAAAGAAAACCTTGAAATATCCTTCATTGCCAGCAATCAAGGCAATAAATTTCTTGTGTTCAAGAATCAGATTTATTTCCTTAACCAAAAGCATCTTCAGATAAGGCTTACTGGAAATGTGTTCAGGCAAAGAAGATGAAGTGCAGATGAATAGTCATTAAACCCAAATATGACTCCATTATAGTGTCGGTCAAGAGTGACAACTATGGTACAGATATAGCAAACCTTGATCCATGTTGAATTAAGAATGAGGTGAAAGACAATGCTAAGAGAAATCCTGCAATACAACCACAAAGAATCATTGAGGATGTTTGCAGCAAAAACTCAAATCTGGATACTTTTATCCAATGTTCTACTCAAGAAACCATGGCCCAGACAATAAGACCAACCTGGAGGAACAAAAATACACTGCCAAACATTCCAAGCTTTTCCGAACTTTTCCAAGACAGCCAATGGAGAACAGTTCATAGTCAACAGGGACATTATCAGCAAATAAAATGAAAAAGTGCTCTACATATTCATGTCTCCCTTTGGAAGGCAGATCCTCTTCCAGTTGTCATCATGGATGGCAGATGGAACTTTTTGCACTTGCATATAACCTTTCAAGCAAATGAAAACTATTTATGCCAAAATCCCAAACATCAATTTGACTTTACCTTTACCTCTTACAGACAATTTGAAAAAAGCATTAAAGTATTTTTCAAGTTAATTAATTATTGAATCATTCTGAATAGATATGAAACCTGAAAAAAATTGCATTCCTGTCAGGTAACCTTATTAATGTGTAGTAGCATTTGCAATATTGTGTGTGACATTTGTAAATAACATTTAAATTGCTGCGCAATATATAATTGTATCAAATGTACTCTTAACTAATGATATGATTAAGACAAGTGCACTGATGACAAAGCTGGGAGAACAAGTGCATTTAAGAGTGAAAGTTTAAGTTAAATTCTAAGAATAGGACATTAGAAACATCTATGGATTGCATGACAAGTTTCCATGTTGAAAAAAGGCTGGAAGACACACTCTGACAGCACTATTTTTTACAAAAGGAGGAAATCAAAGAAGGGTCAATTAAGTGTGTCAATCAAGTGGTTGTAGTAGCACTTCAACACTCCATACATGGTAAAATGTACAACCTTAGCCTGGTCCAGCCAAAGCTCTGCTAAATCTTCCCAAAACTTCCAATTAAGGAACCCTAATTAAGTGGGAGACTTAATCAATAAATTAAGTTTCACTGCAAGTTGCTTAATTGAGGCTTGAATTATTTGTGATTGAGCTCCATGTTACTAATGCTTTGCATGTTTTCTACTTTGCACCCAGAGTGTTTTTCATGAAGTGGAATCGCACTCATCTTTTGTGAGATCAGTTTATTGCATGCTGATTGAGAAAGTTGAGAGTTGAGACATTTCTTATCATCTTTTGATTCTTTCAAGAGAATGAAGATGCAAAGATTTACCATTTGGAACCTTGAAGACTTTCAATGGTTTTCTTTATAATATCATTACAGGGTGCTGCAAAAAAATTGTACACATGTTTAACGTTGTCTAGAACAAAATCGGCGGCATAAGTGGGTCTGATTTTTTTTTCTCTGGGGAGGTTGGATCAAGCAAAAGTTCCATCATTTACATTTGTTTAGTTTCTGAGCATATTTTTCACGATGGAGGCAAAGTACAAGACCATAGACAAAATGTTCTCTGCCGGCATAAAGCAGGCTAGCATTATGGAGACATTGAAGGTGTCCAGAAATACGGTTTACCAGGCCAAAAAGCAATTTGATGAGACAAAAGGCTTCAATCGCAAAGTGGGAAGTGGTTGTCCTTGCTTTGCCTTGCAACCCCTGCCTTGGTCAGGGCCATCAAGTCAAAGGTGAAGAGGAATACAAGATGGTCCATGAGGAACTTGGCAAAAGAGCATCATGTGAGTGAGAAAACGGTACATCAAGTCATGGCAGAAGCCAAAATGAAGTCCAGAGCAATTCCTGTCCGCCATCTCATCACTGAGAGCGTGAAAATGAAGAGGCTTGAGTGAAGTAAGAAGCTAATCAATGAGCTCTAAAACAACGAAGCTGTCATCTTGTTCACTGATGAAAAAGTCTTCTCTGTGGACAGATTCACAAATTGTTGCAATGACCGGTACCTCAGTGAGCTCCCAAACTTTGAGGTTGTCAATATGCGTGCCAAGAAACCCAGTAGTGTCATGATGTTTGGCCTCGTAGCAAGCGATGGCAAGAAGATGCCACCTGTCTTCATAGACTCCAACATCCACCTGAACAGCAATGGATATTTGAGCATTCTGGAGAAAGTAAAGGTCTGGGTGAACCAAAATTACGCCTCAGACACTCGGATTGTCCTCCAACAGGATGGAGCACCTTGTCACACCAGCCACAAGGTACAGAACTGGCTTGCTGAGAACTTTGCGACAAGATCAGGAGAGCGCAGGTTCTGGGCCAAGAATTTATAGCCCCCTAGCTCCCCTGACCTTAATCCTCTGGATTACTCCTTTTGGGCAATGATTGAACGTAAGGTCAATGCCAAGCCCCACCAGTCTGTTGATGCATTAAAGCAAGCCATATGCAAAGAGTGGTCCTCAATGTCAGCCGAGTATCTCATCAAGACATGCAAACGTTTCCGAAGCCACCTTGAGAAGGTTGTGGCTAAGAATGGAGGTCATTTTGAATAACTATATGCATATTGATGCAATCAATGAAAAAAATAAAATTTCAATTTCATGAAGTTTGCCCTTTTTGTTTTACATGCTTTTGATCTTGGCAACTCTGAAATGTACAGTACCATTTTTTATGCCGCACCCTGTACAAACTAATAGCAAACTAATATTTACATTACTTATATTTAAGATTTGTTATTTCAATATGTTTTATACTTTAAGATTAACCAATTTTCATCATTATTTACAGTGTTCCAATGCTGAATTTCTATTCAGACACCCTCACTTTAAATATCTGTAGCATTGAATTGTGATAAGTTTGAGAGCATCCCACCATGTTGTCCAACTTATCATGATTTCTTGCAGCATTGACTTAAACTCCATTTTCTGCACATGTTGCATGGTGCCAAATTCAAAGATGTCTCTTGTCATTGACCTGTTTTCAACAGGTGCCTCTGAGCAGACTCAAGATCCATGCTCATGCTCAATGATACAATTCAAAAGAGAAAGAGAAAAAGTTCATTGTCATCAAAGGGCTTCAGTCATGGCAATGAATGTGGAAGGACAAGGTTTGGAAGAAGTGGAAAGACATTTTCAAGGATCCAGAAACTACAGTATGTACACCTTGGACATTTATACCAAACCAATAAGGTAAAAGGAGGCACCAGATATTGTATCTGCATTGTAGCAA
>JAOXNT010122124.1:0-12311 GCA_028565815.1 Cletocamptus dominicanus | reverse complement strand
CCCAAGACGAAGTCCCACATCTTTTTCGTAGTAAGGTCTTCCCTAGTCACTTCTGTGAGGTGGTTGACAGGTCGCTTTCCCGAGTTACTCTTTTTCTTAATATTCATGGAATAATGGGAAAGGAGGGAGCGATGGCTGATCCGAAAGATATGCATCAATGTCAGATAACTAATTGCGGTTTTGTCTACAATCCGTTGAAGCTGCACAGAAAAATAAAACATCCTGTCGGCACCAAGTTTGAGACACTTCCTGAGGACTATAAATGCCCCGTATGTGGTGCCTCCAAGGATAAGTACAGGCCCGTTGCGGGAAGTGGTTCTGTAGTGGAAGATGGCTCGTAACAGGAGTAATTCACTTATTCGAGGCGCTGATCGAGCAGATCGCGAACTTTGTTGCACAGATCGGTTGAGTTGAACGGTTTCTGGATAAATCCCATTCCCGGCTTGAGAACATCATAGTTGTCAATCTTGTCGTCAGCGTAACCGGACATGAAGAGAATACTGGTGGCGGGCCGGGACTGAAGGATATTTTCAGCAAGAACTTTGCCGCTCATCCCGGGCATAACCACATCTGTTACGAGAAGATCAATCTTCACTTCCTTTTTAGCGAGCATATCAAGGGCCTCTAAGCCATCCTGAGCTTCTATAACATCATATCCATGGCTTTTCAGGATGTCAGCGACAAGATCGCGTACGTCGCTCTGGTCTTCTACGACCAGCAGTGTTTCGCTGCCGCCTCTGGCTCTCAGGGGCGACTCTGTAGAGCGAGCTTCTTCAGGCTTTTCTTGAGTGCGTGGTAAAAATATCCTGATTGTTGTCCCTTTACCTTCAGTACTTTCAAGATCAATTGTGCCGCCATTTTGTTCGATGATTCCGAGAACAGTGGCCAGCCCGAGGCCCGTGCCTTTGTGTTTTTCTTTTGTAGTGAAAAAGGGTTCAAAAATGCGTTCGATATGTTCTTTTGCAATTCCTGCCCCATTATCACTCATGGTCAGGCAGACGTAGTCCCCCGGTTTTATGGTGGTGGGTGAGGTGAGGCTCACATCAGAGCTGGAGATGTTTTGTGTGTTTATCGTAAGTAAGCCACCCTCTTTCATGGCATCTCTTGCGTTTGCTGCCAGGTTGACCACAACCTGCTCCATCTGTGCCTGATCGATCTTTACAGGCCACAGATTTTCGCCCAGATTCTGCCGGAAATCGATCTCTTCGCCAATTATGCGCCGCAGCATATTCTGGGTCTCTGTGAGCAAGTCGTTGAGGTTGATCACCTTCGGGTGGGTAACGCTTTTACGGCTGAACATCATGAGCTGGCTCACAAGCTCGGTGGCACTGCGACCAGCGGCCATAATTTTTTCAAGAGTCTTGTATTCCCGAGAGGCCGGATCACCACCCAGCATGAGCAGCTCCGTATAGCCGTTAATCACATTGAGAATGTTATTAAAATCGTGGGCGATACCGGCCGTCAAGGTACCAACCGTCTCCATTTTTTGAGACTGGAGCAACTGCGCCTGCAGCACATTCTTTTCCTCTTCATGTTTCTTTCTCTCGGTGATGTTGTGGCCGATACCCACGAGACCGATAGTCTCATCCCTTAAGTTCTTCAACGGTAATTTACTGGTCAGACACCACTCAGGCTCACCTTCCGGGGTGTGGAAATGTTCTTCAATGTCGGTTATCGCCTCTCCTGTATCGAGAATTTGTCGCTCATCAGCCTTGAACTTTGATGCATCCCGCTGAGAATAAAAATCAGAATCGGACCTTCCAAGAAGCACGTCCGGATTATCCTCACCCATAAGCTTTGCCACAGCCTTATTTGCCAGGATAAAATTGCTCTGCAGATCTTTGACATAGATATAGTTGGGAAGATTATCTATTACGGTGCGAAGAAGATTGCGCTCTTCCGCCAGGAGTATTTCACTTTTTTTTCTTTTTGTTATGTCCCAGAATATTCCAATAGTACCGATTACTTCCTGGTGGGTGTCATTGTCGTAGAGCGGTGACTTAATAACAAGACAATACCCCGGCTCACCTCCCATGGATTGCCACTCTTCCTCTATGGACTCCGCCTGCTGGCTCTGCATAATGCGGCGGTCATCCGCAAGATATTTTTCCGTAAGATGGCCGGGGTGGATATCATGGTCCGTTTTCCCAATGATCTCAGAGTGTTTTTTGCCGACACTCTGGCAGTAGTATGCGTTGGCAAAGATAAAGGTCCCGTTTTTGTCTTTTGCATAGATATTGAGAGGAAGAGACTGGAGGAGCGAGGAGAGCAGTGAAGAGTCAGGCTGGTAGGCGTTTTCTCGCAGGGAAAACGGTATCTTGGGAAAGAGTCTTTCCGGATTGTCACTCGTCATTATTTTGCTCTGTTTGTGTTGGTACCGGTTAAAGATTATGGGTGGTAGCTCGCCCAGCAATTCCGACTCTTTCATGATATGTTAATGCAAGGCAATAAACAAGGTGGCGATACCTGTTTTACTGCTGGAAAATGTGGCCGAATACCAATCCTGCACCGAAAAGTTGGTTTTCTTTTTGTCTATGTTTTTGATATTATAAAAATCACTACTGATAATTTTTTCCTACAGTTTCATGGGTATTTTCTGTAATGAAGCCGCAAAGTCCAGCTAACAAGACACTTCTGCTCCACCTTTCAGTGGCCTTTGCACTGATTGTCTGGACTGTTCTGCTGGTGGGCATGTATTCCTGGGGTGTCGGTGCTGAAAGAGACCACTATGAGCATCTCGTTGAGCTGAAAGCCAAAGCTCTGGCGGATCAGACCCAGGTGCTGCGCCGATGGATCGGAGGGCACGGAGGTGTTTATGCTGAAGAGGGTGGGGACATTCGGCCTAACCCCGATCTGGCACATATTCCTGAGCGCGATGTTACTACCCCGTCAGGCAGAAAGCTCACCCTGCTCAATTCTCCCTCTATCCTCAGCAAACTGCTCACGGAGTTTGAAAGTGGCTCGGTGGACAAGATACGACTTGTTGCCTACGAACCGATTAATCCAGCTGGTTCCCCGGACGCCTGGGAGCTGGGTAGTCTTGACGCGCTGGGCTCGGGCAAAAAATATGTTCAGGAGACTGTAGATGTAGATGGTGAGAGACGTTTTCGGCTGATGTACCCCATTAAAAGCCAGCCAAAATGTTCAAGATGTCACGATTTTGGAGAAGACAATAAGGTTATAGGCGGTCTGAGTATCTCTATTGACCGGAGCGAATCTGACCATGAGTTTACCAATCTCTCAGACAAACTGCGCTATACCTACTTCGGTATATGGGGGGCCGGGGTTATCGGTCTGATCTTCTTTGATCTTATCTCTTTTCGATTGCTTCAAAAACTCAATCACACCGCAACCCATGATCACCTGACTGAACTCTTTAACCGGGGAACTATTGAGCAGCATCTTCAGCAAGGTTTGAAGGTAGCTGATCGCTATGATCAGCCTTATTCTATATTGGTTCTTGATATAGATTACTTCAAGCAGGTGAATGATACCTACGGCCATGGGGTGGGTGATAAAGTATTGAAGGAAGTGACGACTGTACTGCGCTCATCTATCCGTACCTGCGATATTGCCGGCAGGGTTGGTGGTGAAGAATTTCTCGTTCTTGCTCCCAACACCGACACCAGAGAGGCCGCAACCATTGCGGATCGGATTCTTGAGGCGTATCGAACCTGCTCCGTTACGGTGGATGCTAATATTTCCGTGCCCATAACCGTGAGCATTGGCCTCACCTCATGGCTTAAGTCGGAGAGTGCTTCTGATATTCTGCAGCGAGCTGACAATGCCCTGTATCAGGCAAAAAATGATGGTCGTAATCAGGTCTGTGTCATGTAGACGAGAGTTCTCATGATCCTAACTGAGGCGACTGGAAACTAACTGGGGCGATGGCACCACTCACTTAATTTTTTGCGGTCATGAGCCGGATGGCCAGGCCCGCAAAAACAGAACCCGCAACCCGGTTGAGGATAGTGGAAGCCCTTTCTGATCCTGCCAGCCAGCCACCAAATGTACCTGCAAGAAGTGCGATTCCGCCAAAGATCCAGATGGTTGAGATTATGAAAAGTGCACCGAGCTGAAGCATCTGTGGCACAATCGGGCCGAGAGAGCTATCAACAAATTGGGGCAGAAAGGCGAGAAAGAAAATGGATACCTTCGGGTTTGTCACATTCATAATGACTCCCCGCAGGTAGAGCTTACGAAAGCTTATTTTCTTATGAACCCTGCCGTTTCCTCCTTTGCCGGTGGAGGTGAATGACATCCAGGCAAGATAGAGGAGATAGGCTGCACCAAGATATTTGAGTGTGGTAAAGGCGAGAGCTGAGGTGTGGAAGATAGCGGCCACCCCGAAGGTCACTGCGGCTGTGTGCACAAGTACTCCGGTGCAGAGGCCAAGGGTTACAATGATGCCCGCCTTTCTGCCATGTTGGGCGGACTGCGCCAGCACAAAGAGGTTATCCGGGCCGGGTGCCAGTGCCAGCAGCACACAGGTTGTAAAAAACAGCAGTATTGTTTCTGGGGGTAGCATAATTTTTTGTTTAAAAGAGATTGTTTAACTGTTGGTAAACGGTATTGAGAGACCTAAATCTTTGTGCTGGCTGCCAGTTTTTCAATTATTTCCACTGCACTGGCAACGCCATCTTCCTCTCTGATCGCCTGGCCAATTTTTTGAGCTTTTCTGCGGATGTCAGTATCTCCGAGAGCTTCTCGTATTGCCGCGGCAAGCTTTGTAGCTGTCAGCTTTTTACGAGCAATAGGCTTTGGTCCCGCCCCAAGAGCGTATACCCGCTCCCCCCAGAAAGGCTGATCCACAAAAAAAGGTACAATAATGGAGGGTTTCCCATATTTCAAGCCCGCTGCAGTGGTTCCGGCCCCTCCATGGTGAACCACTGCAGCAACTCTTGGAAACAGCCAGTCATGGGGGATACTTTTAACCGGGAAAACGGAGGGTGGCAGCTCCTCGGCGATCAGGCCTCCCCAGCCGGTGGCAAATATTGCCCGGGTTCCCGTAGCCATGACCGCTTTTACCACGGTCTCTGTTAGTTCTTTCGGGTTGCGAACTGACATGGATCCAAAACCGATATAGATAGGAGGCGGGCCTGCGGCGAGAAAGTTTACGAGGCTCTTGGGAGGGCTGTAGGCTTCTTCATTTTCCAGAAAACAGTAACCGGTGGTGTGGGCACTATCCGGCCAGTCGCCAGGGCGTGGCAGAACCGCTTCACTATGAATGTGCAGAACAGGGATGTCTCTGCCATCTGTCGTTTTCAGCAGGTCAAATTTTTTCAGTGGCGAAAGACCCATATCCTTTCTAAAGGCTTTGACAAATTTTCCGAGGAACAGACCGGTGAGGCTTGCAATAATTCTATAGCTCAGACGATTATACCATCCTCCAAGAGGTAATCGTGGCAGCACCAGGAAAGGGTGCTCTGAAGTGGCTACAAACATGGGTATCGGAGTCACTAGCGCACACTGAATATCAAGCTTTTCTGCAATGTGCGGCACCATGCTGGATTTGGGGTGGTAGAGGATACAGTCCGGCCCAATCTCTTTTGCAATTTCCCAGGTTTCATAGATCTGGGCGGAGCGCAGGGGAGTGATCTTTTTAGACAGCCGGATATTTTCCTTGATGACGCTGAAAATATTGGTGGTCGTTTCGATCATCTTCTTCCCAAGATCCGTATCGATTATGGCGAGCAGGGCGTCGTCCATCGGCTGGAATTCCAGGCCATATTGCTGAACGAAACTTTTAAAACGGCTGCTTGTGGCAAGTGCCACCTTGTGGCCGCGCTCCTGCAGGCCGAGTCCCAATGCAATATAGGGCTGTACGTCTCCCCGGGTACCGTAGGTGACTATCAGAATCTTCATTTTGATCTCTTATTCTCTATTTGATAAAAAGCGTCTGGATCAGTGGCTTTTAACATACTCGACAGAGGCAAAAGTTCTACCGATTCCCTTGTTGTAAGGGAATTTGTGATAGCCAAATATTACAAACAGCCCCTCCCTGCTCTTGAACCTGATATTGTGATCCTTTCTGAACTGCGCAGATTTTCTGCCTCTTTGAATAAACGGGTGGATGGCACCAAGCATACAGGTGCCAAGGCCAAGTGACTCAGCGGCGATCATTGCATAGGTGGCTGCTATTATCGGATCTGCAGGGTCGCAGTAGGGTGAACCGTAAAAATACATGGCAAGAGGTGCATCGTAATTAATCACATTAACACCCTTGTCCATTCCCTCTTCAGTATAGGATTTGTAAAGAGGGACAAGAAAATCTCTAAATAATTTGTCAGTCTCCCCGCCCCAGAAGGGTCGCATCACACCCAGAAACAGGGGATTGAACATGAATCTCAGCCCTTTGAGATGCTCGGCAAAAGCCTTTGCAAAGGCGCGGTTCTTTTCCCTGCTGTCAAAAATCAGTACATTCACATCAGAAGGTGGCAGCCCCATGGGGGCAGTTCGGGCTGCCGTGAGAATCTTTTCTATAGTCTCAGGGGGTACAGCTTTATCTTCAAACTTTCGAATAGCTCTTCTCTTTTCAAGGACTGCGAGAAGTCCCTGGTAGGAAGCTAAATGCTGTTTACCCTGCAGAGTAAAGATATCATCAGGGGAGAGTTCCCTGCCCTTTACTTCTATAGCGCCGGTGGGGCAGACCGCCATACAGTGCCCGCAACCGATACAGTCAAAAAGGGAGTTGTTGCTTCTTTGTACTTTACCATTATCAACAAGCAGGCTGGAATCGCTGCAGACAGAGACACATAATCCACAACCGTTACACAGCTCATCGTTTATGTTGATAGCGGGACTTGCATCTGTTCTTGAGGTGGGAATTGCCATGGCATCACCATCTAAAGGAGGTTGATTATTGGCTATCGTTTTACTCTTTGGTCTTTGAGTCGGGCCAATGTTTTGCAACGGATGGGTTGTGTTGAAAAAACAAGTCTCTTTCTCTGGGACCAACTCCATTGAGAGGGCATGCGAAGTTCATACATTTCGAGCAGAGATAGAGCTTTAATGTCGTAAAAAAAGCAGTGTTAACGATGAGATAAATACATAGCAGCAGCCAGCTTTTACTGAGGATGAAAAACGGAAGAGGAATTCCCCACACTACAGCGAGGCCAAGAAAGAACAGAATATTTTCCAGCGTCGACATTGGCCCCGGGCGATATTTCCAAAGTTTTGGGGAGCCATGGTTGGCCCAACAGGTGAGAGTGCTGCCCTGTTCGGCGTAGTGAGGGCAGTGTGAGCACATGACTCTGATTTCAAGCAGCCCAAAAAAGCCGACAACAATAGCAAGGTACAGCACCAGTGGCCAGAGGCCAAACGAATACATCACCGCACAACCGATGATAAAGCCTGGACAACTGATCAGAAGAAAATGCAGATAGTCGGTTAAGCGAAAATGGCAATGCACCTTTTCTGCTACCGGGCATGACTCACAAGATTGGGCGGTGCAGGTTGCGATTGGTGTTGTTGGATCCGGAAAAGCCATACTACCACCTCCTGGAAGACACTCAAGCCGAAACAGATTACATGTATGGTACTTCTATTGGAGCTTTATAGCAGGATCATTCGTCGATGATAACATTTTTCTGGGCAGTGGATAACGATGTTGTTTAGAAAATGAGACTCTTGGAGCACGTTTTGCCTTGAAAAAGTGCAATGCAATGATGCACAAGGCCCCTCTGCTCCATAGTTCAGCACTTCCAGACATATATCCCGGCATATTGTGCAATCGAATGTTGAAGCTGGGCATAGAGCAAGGGAGGAAGAAAAGAATAGAGCAGTTACTGGTAGTTTTAACTACCACTAAGCCTCGTTTATCCTATGAGTTCGATTCCTTGAATTGTTCGCAATATTGCATACTTTGTTAGTATGGGAGGTTAATTCCCTAAAATCCATACGATGAGGTGGTAAAATGGCTACTAATAAAGATATATGCAGATTGATCGAGAAGGTCGATGGGAAGCTTGGAAAATGTGGTAAAGACTACAACGTCTACCTGGATGAAGAACTCAAAGAGTGGGTCGTTGATCTCCACGACAGCAAACATCACCTCAAAACCTTTGTTAATGAAAAAGATGTAGACAGTTGTGTCATTGGAGAGAACTGTCTCAGCCTTGGCCTTCAGACTGGCCAGTTGCGGTACAACTTTCAAAAATACCTGAAAGAACATGCATTCTATTAATGTTTCATACCTTGAGTTATGAGAGTTTGGCTCAATATGTAGCAGTGGAGCAGGGCTGGCCTGATGGTCGGCCCTCTTGTTTTTACAAGACCATAAGAGATGATGTTACCGGGCATCTGGTAGGAGATGCATTGGAGGGGCCATGAGGGGATTAGTGAGGCGACTGCTGGTAATATTTCTTTGCTGCTTCAGGATTTTGGCTGGTTTTCTTGTTATCAGTGCGGGATACACATTGCTGCAAAGAGAGGGGCTATTCATGGCCTGGAGTTATGAGAGCAGCTTTACTGGTATCTTCGTAATATTGCTGGGGGCACTATTTGTGGTTCTCGCTCTCAAACCAGGTATGTTTGACTAATTTTTAACAACCTCGCTGGTCGAGTGAATTCTCAACATCATTTCACTTCAATACACGCCGGATGTAGGAGTTTTTTTGAATATTTGCCATATTTTTCAGCTGCCATGCTGCATTCCTGCGGAGCAGCAGGGCAGCTGAATTCAGGGGCGATTTCTCGTATACGGGTTCTGACCTTCTGGGCGATGGTGTCGTTTTTGTAATTCACACAGTTATTTCCCTCATCCCAGGTGCCGTCAAGATAATCACTCAGGTCAAAGCTCTTTTTCACCGCCCAGCCGTAGACGAGCGAGCGGCTTGTAAAAGAGTCGAAGATCCGCACTCCACAGCTCACATAGGGAGTGGTAAAGAAGTTGGCGAGTACGCCCTTTAGTGGATCGTCCGTTTTATGAAGTATGCGGTTCCAGAACCTCCAGCCGTTGAAATTAGCAACAAGATCAGCGTAAGAGAAGATACCTGTGGTCGTATAGCCAAATCTTCCCTCTTCCCGGTCCCATCCCCACTGCATTGCCTGTTCCAGGGTGGAACCATTCTCGCTGGTCATTTCAAAATAGCTCCAACCCTCGGCGAAAAAATGACCGAGTTTATCAAGACCGATCAGGTGACCATTAATGTTAACTATATCGCTCAACTCCTTGAGGTTAAGAGAAAAACCCTCCATATAGGTGATGTCCCGGTAAATGGAATCCTCAAGAGGCATTGAGATGGAGTGATCCGCAAAGAGCTCCCTGAACTGCCGGTCAAGGCCATAGCCTTTGAGTCCAAGTGAGGTATTACGGGAGCCAAAGATTGCTTTTCTGAGTTCCCGGTAGAGGATGATTTCATTGCAATATTTCTCTTTGCCACTGGCCGCAAAGGGATCCTGCGATTCGTTAGCCCGGTCTACCCCTTCTTGTATTCTGCTGTTGACTATTTCATTAATTCTCTTGAGGCTGTCTTCTAGTTCAGCAGTTCGAAGGGTGATAGTGTCGATTTCAGCAGAGGTGACCAGTGAGGGGAGCATCAGGATGATAAATGCTAGCATTTGGCTGCGGGAAGACATTGAACCTTGAGAAATTGAGAGACGGAGCTTTAGTAAGGATGAACAGGGCCTAATGAGTCGCAGTTGGTCTTACCATGTTGCTAAAACGCCGTTTTAGCGGCGGTGATGACTGCTCATCAAAACGTGATCGTACTTTGCACTGTTTATCCATGGGTGGAGTAGCGACCACTTGACTGTAAATGAAATTTCCCGTAGTTCCTATAACTTTTATTGTAACAGATGATGGATAGTAAAAAGATAGAGGAAATAGACAAGGTTTAACCTTTGGCCCCTGTTTGTATCACACTGGTGTACTCCAGTTTTATCCAGCCGTTGCTGTTGTCTCTTAGTTTTATCAGGGCCCAGTTTGCACTCAAAGCGTCGACCCGCACAATTTCATTTTTTACAAGTTGCCCGATAGTCTCGAAATTGAGGCCGGGGCCGGAGCGCACATTGAGTAGATCTACAATAACCAGAACATCCTGGCCTACCCCAATTTCAGGGTTGACCTGTTTAACCGGCTGGGATACCACCACATATCCATCAGGCACCTGTTTGTAAAACACCCCGGAGCAGTTGTAATAGGAGTTGTCATCTATTTTCACAAGGACAGCGGACGATGGCAGTACGCTGATTTTTGCCCCAACTGGTGCCGCCGCAACGACATATCCTTTCGGGCCTCGGTGGTAAAACAGGCCATCCATAAAGAAATAGGCCATTGTTCCCACGTGAATCATTGGGAGTATGGCGGGACCATGGCGGGGGCCGGGGTGTCGTGCGGAAGCATTTAGCGGAAAGATTGTTGCCCCCATGGCAGCAGTGGTCGTGACAATGAGAGCAATTCGACTGTATTGTAATAGTTTTAATTTGGTCATGTTGTCGTACCTCCTGTCTCAGAGAATATTTTATCTGCGACCGCTTTTTCCGGGCTCCTCAGGTAGAGCCACCATATGATCATCTACGACTGTACATTTGGCTTTGATTTCTTCGCCATCAGGGAGTACGAGGAGCACAGTTTCTCCCTCCACCTTGTCTTTGCAGGCTGAAAATGCCTCTTCTGGAAGCTGTTTTTCAGCCTGTTTTTCCTTTTCCTCCCTCTCTGGCGGCCCATGCTTCCCACCGCCTCCTCGTCCCATCCCTTTACCACCAGACATTGAAGGAGGACCTTGCGCTTCACCTGAACTATCGTTGTTACTGGTTGCACAGCCGGAAAGTGTCAGAAGAAGTAGAAACAGCATGAATCGTAGAAATTTCATTGGTTGTATCAGTTGAGAGTTTCAGTATTTTTGTGTTTGAGCTGGGGAAAACAATAGAGCGAAAATGTGGAGGAAATATGCAAGCATAAGGGAGAAAGAAGAAATCATAAAAAATCTCTTTAAACGGATGGCGATTATTTATTACTATGGGATGACGTAAGTTTGAGCCTACTGAGCGTACTGCCTGTCTTGAGGATTAAAGAACAGCCCATGCAGAAGAAAAATCTCTTTTTCCAGCTTCTGGGGTACTGCCTATGTGCCTTACTGGTGTTCTTTTTTGTCAATCTCTATAGTGTCTGGGCTTTCGCGGACAAAGCGTTGCCCGGTTTTCTGATAACAATATTGCCGATTGCTGCGGGTGTTCTTCTCATCGGGGCAGCACTCTTTGGTTTAAGCAGGAGAAGGGCTCAATCTTCTGAGAAGAACAATTCTCTTATGCTTCTTGGCGGGATGCTCTGCCTGCTGGCTCTGTTTCTCCCGGACAGCCAGTATCCTGTTAAAAGAATCCATGTCGTGGAGTATATGATACTCGTCTGTCTGGTTCGCTATGTTATGTCCTGGCGGATTCAGGGCGGTGGCCTGCTTTTTTACTCTATATTTGCAACACTACTCTTTGGTATGCATGATGAGCTGCTCCAGGGGATTCATCCTTCCAGGACCTATGGTTTGAGGGATATGCTGGTAAATGGAGTCTCAGCCCTTGGAGGTGGACTGATTTGGCATGGGGGCTCTCTCTTTGTAAGGGATGTTGAGTCTATTGATAACGGCCATGGGCGCTTGATTACCTCAGTTTATCTCTGCCTGCTCTCTGCCGCTGTGCTTGCTTATCTTGTACCGCTCACTGTGTATCGTCAGGAGAGTATTCCCTACTGGCCACTGCTGCCTCTATCAGCAGCCATGGTCGCATGGTTTCTCTATTCAAGGGATATTAGTGGAACCCAGAAGTACGGCTGCACTGTTGTGAGTTATCTTGCCTATCTATTTTTTCTCTATCCGGTGGCCATTAATGTTTTGGCGTATAGTTTTTACTAGTATAGCCCTGCTGCTCTTTGGGGTGCTCGCCAATTTGAGCTTTGACCAGTACCAGCGAGAGAAACAGGTGAGCGTTATCCTGCTGACCGTCGAGAGTCTGCGGGCAGATCTGGTTGGGGAGAATAATACCCCAAAGCTACTGGACGCTGCTGCTCAGGCGCACAGGTCTCTTGCGCACAGGGCCACAAGTGGCTGGACCGGTACCAATATAATTTCTCTTCTCTCAGGCCTCTCACCATTTCAGGCGGGAGTCCATACCCGGGGACAATCCGTTGACCAGCAGCATGAGCTGCTGCTGGAAAGCCTTGCTGAAGTCGGCTATAAGGTTGGGGGACTTCAAGGCTTTATGACCATGGATCTCTACCGTAATCTCGGCCTTGATATCAGTGACGTGGGTACTGACCCTATATTCTGGCTCACCACCCAGGCAAGAGAGAGGCAACCGTTCTTTCTCTGGGAGCATTA
>JAOXNT010121902.1:0-12347 GCA_028565815.1 Cletocamptus dominicanus | reverse complement strand
TATAGGCTTACAGCCTATAATTACAGCTGCTTCGCGCTGGAATCCCTCCTTCGGAGGTATTCATAATGAAGTCATTGAGCAATGCCTCCATTATCTTTGTAAAAGATTAGAATTTCTAATCTCCATTTAGAGAATTTGTAGAAAAAATATTAAATTCTCTATATTCCCCTACTTTACTATGGCGATCCTGCCTGAGCGAATAAACTCTTTTAAGCCAAATGGCTCTAGGAGTAGGACTAGGGATTGTATTTCGTTTTCTCTTCCTGATTTTTCAACAACTACTGACTCATCATCTCCGTAAATGACTTTGGCGTCGTGGCGGTGAGAAAGCTCGTCTATTTTTAGGCGATCTTTTGAGTCTTTACAGGCTACTTTAATAAAAGCTATTTCTCTAAATATTAAGTCGTTATTTCTGCTTAAAATAACGTTTGTAACTTCGATAATTCTTCTAAGCTGCTTGGCAACAGTTTGTGCTGTTGACCTTGGTGCATTTGCTACTATGGTAAATCTTGAAATGCCTTTTTTTTCTGTTTCTGAAACAGTAAGACTTTCAATATTTAGCTTTCTCCTTGTAAAAACAACGGTAATTCTATGAAGAATACCGGGCGTGTTTTCACTAAAAATTGAAAATGTAAAAAGTCCACTTGGCTCTGGTGCCTTAGCTGGGGTCATATCTTTTTCCTATTGCTTTATAAATCCTATTTTCTTGCTTTTTACTCAAGTCTAATATCAGTAACCGAAGCTCCAGCTTCTACCATCGGAAATACGTTTGTCTCCTTCTCTACAACAACCTCCATTAAAACTGGCCCATCATGCTCAAGCATTTTCTTGATGGCATCTTTTAGCTCGGCTCTCTTCTCTACTCTAACTGACTCTATGCCATAGCCTTTGCCGATTGCGACAAAGTCTGGTTTTTGAAGGTCTACAAAAGAGTAGCGATTGTCAAAAAATAGCTCCTGCCACTGGCGAACCATTCCAAGAAAATTGTTGTTTAAAACAACTATTTTAATATTTAAATTCTCTTGGCAAATGGTGGCAAGCTCTTGAATATTCATTTGAAAGCCGCCATCACCAATAACTGCGATAACTTCTCTTTGTGGCTCTGCAAACTTTGCTCCCATAGAAGCAGGTAGTGCAAACCCCATCGTGCCAAGACCACCAGAGTTTATAAAGCCGTTTTTATCAGAAAACTTATAATAGCGAGCAGCTATCATCTGGTGCTGTCCAACATCGGCAACAACTATCGCCTTGCCCTCAGTCTGATCACTAAGCTCTTTTACCACCTCACCCATACGAATTTGCCCAGAGCCTGGTGCAGTATCGTGCTTAACTATTTTTTCTTCCTCTTCTTTTTCACACTCGGCAAACTTACTGTACCAATCGTCAAACTCTGATACATCGCGCTTTTTAATCTTATCGGTTAATTTAATCAGGGCAGACTTTGCATCTGCAACAATGCCTACTTCAGGATTGATTATTTTGCCAATCTCAGCAGAGTCAATATCAATATGAACGACTTTCGCTTTTGTGCAGTAGTTTTTTAGAGACCCCGTTACCCTATCATCAAATCTCATGCCAACAGCTAAAATTAAATCAGCTGAGTTAGTAAGATAATTAGGTCCGTAATTGCCATGCATGCCTAGCATACCTACATATTGGGAATGTCCTGTTGGAAATGAAGATAATCCGTGAATTGTTGAGGCAACTGCGATGCCAGATTTTTCAGCAAATTTTAGTAGCTGATCTTCTGCTTTTGAGATTCTAATTCCATGACCAACAAACATCATTGGTCTTTTAGCGTTATTTATAAGCTCTGCTGCAGCATCTAGATCTTCTTCTTTAGCTACTGGAGTTTTAGGCATACTGCCAATACTTGTAACTGGCTCATAATTCCAGTCAAGCTCTCCGATTTGAGCATCTTTAGTTATGTCTATTAGCACAGGCCCCGGTCTTCCAGAGCTTGCAATGTAAAAAGCTTTAGCTAGTATTTCTGGAATTTCCTCGGCTTTAGTAACTTGATAATTCCACTTTGTAATTGGCATTGTAACTCCAATTACGTCACACTCTTGAAACGCATCAGAGCCAAGTAAGTTAGAAAAGACCTGTCCAGTTATACAGACAACTGGAAGAGAGTCTAGCATAGCATCTGCAATACCAGTGACAAGATTCGTTGCCCCTGGCCCAGATGTTGCTATGCAAACACCAGTTTTACCATTAGCCCAAGCATAACCCTCCGCAGCATGTACAGCAGCTTGTTCATGCCGAACTAAGACGTGTTTTATCTGATCCCGGTAATCATATAAGGCATCGTATGCAGGCATAATAGCCCCTCCGGGATAGCCAAAAACAGTATCAACATCCTCCCGAATTAAACTCTGTATTATTGCAGTCGCTCCAGTAATTTTCACTTTTTTAATAATTTCTTTAAATGTTTAAATAACCATCCTATTTAAAGCCGGTTAGCTATCTTTTTTACAGCATTTAAAGCAGGATGTAAACTTAGAGCAATATAATTTTTAGGCATAATGGACTTGTCGCATCGTGAAAAAAAGACTTCGAAAAACACTGCTGTATTAAGACTTTATATTTTACCACTCCACCTCCTCCCCTGGGTGGGTCAAAAGCAAAGAGTTTTGCTTTTTTGCCCTGTATTCTTAAATTTATGTATTCTTAAATTTAAGCCACAATGCGGCTAAAATACTCTTGCATGTATGCAGCATCCCTTCTTTGAAGGTCTGTATTATGGGGGCATTATGCAATACCCCCCCCCATAAAGCAATGCCCCCAATAATTCTTGAATGTTTGGGATGACAAAATAAATGTCATCCCAGTGAGATAATTGAAGTGTTGGTCTTAAAATGTAGTGTCTACCCTATCAGCTCCGTTTGGAATAATAACGGTTTCTTGACCATTATTTAGAAGAACTGTTCTTCCATTTGAATCAAAGAAGCGGACGGTAATATTGCCACCGTATCCCCTGCCTGATCTTTGCCCTCTAGCAGTTGTTCCCCTGCCATTACTTGGGCCAAAGTCGACTAGGGTTTCATCTACAGAGCCTTCAACAATAATTGTAATATCTCGTGGGTCAACAAGAATGACTAGATTTCCGTCCCTTTCAGATACTGGTTTCCACAAAAATCTTCTAATGACTGTTGAAGAAATTGCATCAGTAGCATCAATGCTTTCATAACAACCAGTAAGTGCTGATGCGTCACAGCCGTTATCATTCGGTGTTACAGCTCCAGTTGAAAGAAGTCTTTCAGTAAGAGACTCTCCGTTTGATGTTATAATTTGTCCTAGCTCTCCATTGCTTCCAAAGACAGTGGGGGCAACACAGTTACCACTTGAACTGACAGGAACATATGTAGCATTACGTGAGTTGTTGATGATGACTTGTCTGCCTAGGTTTTGTCTGAGATCTGATATGCCACTACTAGTGACTCCATGCAGTTGCACAAGTTTTTCAGACCCATCAGCAGACCTAACAACTAATACATCGGGAGTAGAAGCTTGAATCGTAACTGGCTCGCCTGTAACTTCTCCAGAGGCAAAAAATGAGCCATTTGATAAAACACCACAAGTTGCTTGAACTGAAGAGCCAGAGCTAGTGCTAACACTAGAACTCTCACCTGAGGAGCCAACATTTGCACTATCGTCATCATCTGAGCTAGAGGTGACATCACATGAAGTGAGTGACAGTGAAACTAAACCAGTAACTAACAAAGAAAGAATGATTTTTTTTATTTTCATAATTTTAAATTTATTTTAGAGCTATATAAATGTTATGACTTTTTTGCATTAATAGGAGCTTAAAGAATCAAAAAACAGTATATCAAAAAATAGTTTTTTTGACATCTATGATCTACAAAAACTATCATATGTGATAAAAGCTTTTGAGACCATATAGAATTTAGTTTATTTTAATCTTAAGTTTATTATACCTTAAATTGCTTTTAGGACAAAAAACATTTTACCCAAAAGAGTATAACCCTGATTTACTGGATCCGATTCAGAGAGTTAATAACATTACAGGCTATGACACTTGGGTTTGCTATGAACTTTCTTGGATAAATGCTAAAACAAAAACACCACAAGTAGCTATAGTCGTTTTTACTTTTAGTAGTAAAAGTGAGTTTATCCTTGAGTCAAAATCAGTTAAGCTTTACCTAAACTCTCTAAATCAAACAGAATTTAGTAGTGTTGATGATGTCCTGTGCATTATTAGTGAGGATTTTAAAGCGAAGATTGGCTGCGATTTTAGTATAGAGATTTATGAATTGAAGTCTTACGATGTTAAATATCCAATTTTTATTCCTAAATCAGATTTTATTTGTATAGATGATTTCTCTATTAATGAAAAATTTGATGACAGAAGTTCTAAGGTGTTAGATCATGAGAAGAAATTGCAAATTGTTAGGGCGTACTCTGATATTTTCTCTTCTAGGTGTCCAGTTACTGATCAACCAGACTGGGCAAGTATCTATATTGAGTTTGCATCTGGGGAGTCGTTAGATTTTGCTAGTTTTAGAGATGAGCTAAAAAGCTTTCGAGTAAAGAATGGATTTCATGAGACTTGTATTGATGAGATTTTTTTAAGTTTAAAAGCTAAGTTAAAACCACAAATGCTAGTGGTATTAGGTAAGTTTACGAGAAGGGGTGGAATAGAGATTAATCCACTTAGGTATAAGGCTAAGGGAGATTATAAAAAAAATAGTTTTTTGTTGAATAATAATTTTAGAGCTGTAAGGCAATGAAGAAGTATCAGGTAGTATCTAGAACACATGATTTTAATAGAGTTGCAAAAAGAGAACTTTATGGAGATGAATCGAATAAGTATCTAGAGCATAGCTCTAATTATATTGGAAAGCGCACTGGAGGTCTCTCTTTTAGTTTAATTGCTAAGTTTGCTTTAGCAGCACTTTTTATTTTATTTTTTCATTTTTCAACAAAACCCAAATCCGATATTTTAAGTAAAGATACTCTTTCTAGTTTAATTCCTGACAGTTCTAGCCATTCTTTGAAAGATGAAACTTTTAAAACTTCATTTATAAGTTCTAATAATATTCAAAAAGGAAGCCTACCAGTAGTTTTTCCGTCAAAGCTTGATTTAGATAGATCGGAGGTTTCTGAACAAAAGCTAGGGGCCTCCCAGTCTCAAGAGCTAGAAAAAGAAGAGGTGAAGCTCAAAGACATTACATATACTGTAAAAAAAGGCGATACTCTATCTTCTGTTGTTAGTAATTTAGGACTTGATCATGGCGTTGCGTTTAAAATAGATGCTGCTTTAAAGAAGCTCTCTCAAGGCAGTACTAGCATCAGACGTAGCATTAGGCCTGGCGAGGAGTTTAAGTTATCAAAATCTGATGGAAATTCTTCCTTATTATACGATGCTAGTACCTTGGCAGATGTCGTATTCTCAAAATTATCTTCAAATAAAATAAAGACTGAAGTCATAGAGCCGGAGCTAATAAAGAGAGAAAGAGTTGTTCATGGTGTAATAAGCAGTAGCTTGGTTGAGACAGCAAGTTCATTAGAAGTCCCTTACTCCGCAATAGATGATATGATAGACTTATTTGATAGTAAAATTAACTTCTCTAGGGATATCCATCCAGGTGATTCTTTTTCTTTGATTTATGATTCTAATGAGCTAGAAGATGGCAAGGTTATTAGTACAGGGAAAATTAAGGGGGCTTATATAGAGTCAAAAGGAAAAAGGTACTATGCCTTAGGTTGGATAGGAGCAGATAAGAAAATGCGCTATTTCAATGAAAAGGGGGAAGTGCTTGGAAATACTTTTTTAAGATACCCTGTTAAATTCACAAGAATTTCTAGCATGTTTTCAAAGTCAAGATTTCATCCAGTTTTAAGAAGAAGGAAAGCACATAATGGTGTTGATTTTGCTGCACCAACAGGAACTCCGGTTAGAACTGTTGCAGATGGTACTGTTATTTATGCAGGATATAAAGGTCCAAATGGTAATATGGTTAAAATTCGTCATGATAATCGTTACTCAACGGCTTATGTACATTTGTCTAAAATATCTAGGGGAATAAAAAAAGGTGCAAAAGTTACAAGAGGACAAACAATAGGAGCTGTTGGCTCAACTGGTAGATCCACTGGCCCACATCTTCACTATAGTTTTTATGATAGAGGAAAGTATGTTGATCCACTAAAAATTAAACTACCAACGATAAATATTGATGATAAAAAATCAGTTATCCCAAAGACTGAAATCAAGAAAATAATTGAAAGGCTTAAAAAAGCGTCACTATAAACTTGAAGGAATCAGAGAGTTCTCTTTCTCCAAATCAAAAAAGGGATCAAATCTATGGAATCTGCTTAACGGTATTGGCAGCAGTTTTGTTTTCAACAAAGGGGATTTTTGCCAAACTCGCTTATGAGCAACAAGTAACTGTTTCTCTACTGCTTTTTGTTAGATTTTTTCTTGCCTTTATTTGTATTTTCTTCATTGCAAAATTTAAAAACACCCCCTTAAAGATAGAGTTTTCAAAAATAAGACGGCTAGTTATTTTTTGCTGTATTGTATTTTTTTGCTCTTCTCTTTTTGATTTCAAAGCACTTGAGATTTTAGATGTTGCAATTGAAAGGATTATATTATTTACATTCCCTGTTTTTGTAATTATTTTTAACTCCATTATTTACAAAAAGCCTCCTTCAAAAATACATATTATTTCATTTATTATTATTCAAATTGGAATGAGCTTTGTTCTTTCTGGAGGAGAAAAAGAGCTGGCCATTGCCGGTGTCTTATGGGCATTAGCAGCCAGTGTGTTTTACGCAATGTATATTGTTACAAGTAAATATGTGCTTAATACAATTGATAGCGTTACTTTTGCACTTTGGGTTAATGCTATAAATGTAATTTTTAACTATGTTTATGGTTATCAAGAGATTACCGCTGAAGCTTTTTCAGCAGTTTCTCTTTGGGGTTGGCTTTATTTAGCTTCAATAGCTATTTTATGCACTGTAATTCCTTTTTTAGCTCTTTTAAAAGCTTTTACCTTAATTGGCTCAAACAGAGCATCGCTTATAAATACAATCGGTCCTTTCTTTACGATTTATTTATCTCACATAGTTTTAGGAGAGACATTTAGTAGCATACAAGCAATAGGTGGTATCATTGTAATTAGCGGCATTGCTTTAAGCAACATAACCGGTTTTAGGGGTATCGGTGTAGGACTCCCCAGAATCTACAAAGGTGAAAAGTAATAAGCTTGCTTATTACTTCTTCTTTCTTTTTCTTTGATACTCGTTTACAGCATCTTTGTGGTCTTTGTAGTTACTTGAGAATTTGTGTGATCCATCTCCTTTGGCTACAAAGTACAAATAGTCTGTGGTTTCAGGAAACAACGCTGCTTCAATTGCTTTCTCTCCAGGGTTAGCAATCGGCGTCGGAGGAAGACCTGTATTAGTATAGGTATTATACGGATGTGGCTCACGTAGGTGCTCTTTCGTTAAATTTCCGTCAAAGTCTTCAATACCATAGATTACTGTAGGGTCGCTTTGAAGGCGCATATTGATTTTTAGTCTGTTGTGAAAAACGGAAGAGATAGTCGCCCTCTCTGATGGATCCCCAGTTTCTTTTTCAATCATAGAGGCTAGAGTTAATATATCATGCATAGACATTTGTAGTTCGTCTGCTCTTTCTTTATATTTTTCTCTAACGCTAAGGCCCTTTTCTAATATTGTAGCAATCATTTGTTCTGCATTAACAGGTTTTGTAAATTGGTATGTATCAGGGTATAAATACCCTTCCATCGTCTCTGCAGATACCTTGTATTTTACCATAAGTCTTCTATTTTGAAGTTGTCTTTGAACATCAGTTTTAGAAACAAGTCCCGTATCGGACAGGAGCTTTGGTATTTCTTTAGTACTTGTTCCCTCAGTTATAGTAACTTTATGGTATATAATTTCCCTATCAGCAAATGCTTTGATTATCCTTATCGGTGTATAGCTAGGGGAAATTTGGTATTCTCCTATTTTTATTTGAGGTATATTTTTACCTTTTTCAAAAGCTTCTTTTGCTTTGATTAGTGAGTATATAGACCACCATTTTTTAAGTAATTTTTTTTCTTCAAGCTTTTTAGAGACCGTTTTCCAGTTGTCCCCATTCTCCACAAGAAAAGACACTTTTTCCTTAGAGTTCGGATCAACTGCTTGTAATAGATGCTTTTTGAGATAGTAAGAAGTGCCTGCTATCGATAGCCCAATCGCTAAAATGTATGGAGCAATACTCCCAATCAGATTGATAAAAGATACAACTTTTTTCATTATAAGACCTTATAGAATTTTATTTCTTTGTTTCTCTAAGAATGTTTGTAGAATTATACTAGCACTAATCTCATCAAGCTTTGCAGACTTCTTCTTGTTTTTAAGTTTGCTTCCCTTTAGGACTTCACTCGCTTGCATTGTCGTCATCCTCTCATCTAAAAACTCAAAAGGAATGTTTTCTAGGATTTTACTTGAAGCTTTCAAACCAGTAATAAACTTCTTTGTAATGATTGCTCTTTGTCCAACTGTTCCGTTCATGTTTAGTGGAAGACCAACGACAATTGTCTTAACACTTCTTTGATTTACTATCTCCTCTAATTCTTTAATAAAACTTGAATTATTGTTGAGAGTGATAGAACTTGCAACCATAATGCCCATGGGATCACTCACTGCAACCCCAATTCTAGCATCGCCATAGTCAAGAGCAATAATTGACATTAATTAGTCGTTTAGGACAAAAGTAATTTTTAGGTTAACTCTATAGCCAGCAACTTTTCCATTCTCTATCATAACCTCTTGGTCTTTTACCCAAGCAGATTTTATCTCCCTAAGAGTTTTATTCGCTCTTTCAATACCGTTTGTAATAGCATCCTCAAATGACTTGTCGGAACTACAGATAATTTCAGTTACTTTTGCTATGCTCATTTTATAGTTTATTGATTATAATTAAATATTTCATCTATATCAAATACTTACTGATTTTTATATCTTGAAGTATTGACTATTTTGGCAGTAAACGCTCTTACTTAATTCTTTTTTTATATTAAATCAGATAAGGGAGAATAACTGCCTCGATGGTTTTATTATAATTTATCTGGCAGATTTGGCAAACACTTGCTTAAATAGGCAATTTATATTGTAATGCTTTTCAATTGATGAGGGGATAGGTTGTTTTAATGAGGATAATAATAATGGTAAAAAATTTAAATTTTATTTAGATCATGCTTCAGCAAAAGATGGTAGAAAACACGCAAGATTATAAAGTTGCAGATATTAGTTTAGCAGAGCAAGGTAGGAAGCAAATTGAGCTTGCAGAAGTTGAAATGCCAGGTCTTATGGCACTTAGAAAAGAGTACAAGGATTCTCAGCCGCTTAAAGGAGCTAGAATAGCTGGTTGCTTGCACATGACTGTTGAAACAGCAGTATTGATTGAGACCTTGACTGCATTAGGAGCAGAGGTTCGTTGGTCAAGCTGTAACATCTATTCAACTAACGATGCAGCAGCAGCAGCAATTGCTGCAACAGGTGTTCCAGTGTTTGCTTGGAAAGGAGAGACGGAAGAAGAATATTTGTGGTGTATTGAACAAACTCTTGATTTTAGCAGCGGGGAGCCATTAAACATGATTTTGGACGATGGTGGCGACCTAACTCAATATGTCCATGAAAAAAGACCTGAGTTAATCGAAGGAATTAAAGGATTATCTGAAGAGACTACTACTGGGGTTCTTAGGCTTTACCAAATGGAAGAGAAAGGTACTCTTAAGTGTCCTGCCATCAATGTTAATGACTCTGTTACTAAATCAAAGTTTGATAATCTTTATGGTTGTAGAGAGTCTTTAGCAGATGGAATCAAAAGAGCTACTGATGTTATGGTTGCTGGAAAAGTGGTAGTAGTTGCTGGTTATGGTGATGTTGGTAAAGGTTGTGCACATTCTATGAAAGCACTTGGTGCTAGAGTAATTGTTACAGAGATTGATCCTATTACGGCTCTTCAGGCTTCAATGGAAGGGTTCGAAGTTACTACAATGGAAGAAGCTTGTAAGGAAGCTGACATCGTAGTTACTGCAACAGGATGTTGTGATGTTGTAACTGAGCAGCATTTTAAGTCACTAAAAAACAACGCTATCTTATGTAATATTGGCCACTTTGATTCAGAAATTGACATGGCATGGCTTGAGAAGAATGTTAAAATAGATAACATCAAGCCTCAGGTTGACCGTTTTGTTTTTGAAGATGGAAAAGGCTTAATTGTTTTAGCAAGTGGAAGATTGGTAAATCTAGGCTGTGCAACTGGTCACTCTAGTTTTGTTATGTCTTTCTCTTTTGCTAACCAAGTTTTGGCACAAATTGCTCTTTGGACTAGACCTGAGGACTTTAAAGTTGGAGTTCACGTTCTTCCAAAAGACTTGGATGAAAAAGTGGCTAAGCTTCACCTTGGAAAACTTGGAGTTAAGCTTACAACGCTTACTCAAAAACAGTCTGACTACTTAGGAGTTCCAGTAGAAGGACCATATAAGCCAGATCACTATAGATATTAGTGTCTAAAGGCTTATCCATTATAGACCCAGCCCAGGGAGAAGCTACCCTGAGCTGGGTTTTTTTATTTTTCACCTCTACCCTTTCCTATAACTGACTCCTTTTATTTTATTCACTAAAAATAGAATTTTGAAAATTTAACTATTTGTATTTTTTTAAAAATACTTTATTATATGTGGTGGAGTTCATTTTTTACGGTGATTTGATCTCTCTAAATGGGAGTGCTTAGAGGCACTTACCTTTAAAACAAGTAGCAGATTCTAAGCTACAGTTTACTAATCTTTGCACATAGGAGCTTAAACAATTGATCAACTCGTCTGATAAAACAATTATAATTATTGAAGATGAAAAAATTGTCCGTGACTCTATCTCTTCAACTTTAGAACCAGAAGGTTATAAAGTTGAGGGGTTTGAAAATGGAAGTGATGCTCTTAAATGGTTAGATGAAGGTGGAAAGCCCTCCCTGCTTGTACTTGATCTTATGATGCCAGGTATGGATGGCCTTGAGATTTGTAAAAATCTTAGGGCGAATGGTTTTATTATTCCCATCATTATGCTTACAGCAAAGTCTGGTGAGTTTGATCGAATTTTAGGTTTAGAAATCGGTGCTGATGATTATTTAACAAAACCTTTTGTTCCCAGAGAGTTGGTTGCTAGGGTAAAAGCTCTTCTTAGAAGAATGGATCGTTTTAACTTAAATAGTCAGGTTCAAATTGAAGCATCTGGGGAGTCAGATACAAATGAGAAGTTTGCATTTTCAGATGTTGAATTAGACTTTCAAAAGTACCAAGCATTTAAGGCAGGAGTTGAGGTTCAGCTTTCTATTAAAGAGTTTGAAATAATAAAATTTTTAGTTAGTAAAAAAAATGAGCCAGTCTCAAGAGATGACCTTCTAGATGAGGTTTGGGGCTATAATAGTTATCCAAACACTAGGACTGTTGATAATTTTATTGCTAGAATACGAAACAAACTTGAGACATCTCCTAGTACTCCAAAGCATATTTTAACAGTTCATGGTCTAGGCTATAAGTTTATAAGCGACTAGAATTAAAAGACATATTTTTAAATGTAACAAAAGTATTAAAAAATTGTTACAAAAATGAAACCAAATTTTCATCTCCATCATCAAAAAACATACGTTAAAGTTTTCAGGCTTTTGGTCTGATAGAATTAGAAGTTATTAAAAGTTTTTTGATTTATAAAAATGAGCAATTTATCTGTTTTAAATTTTTCTGAGGTTCCTTGCAGGCAAAGTTTTGTTAAAATTAATGAGTATATGGATGGAGAACTAAGCTCTCTTGAAGAGCAGTCGATGGAGCTTCACTTATCAAATTGCAGTGCTTGTGCAAGAGAGCTTGAAAGCTTAAAAAATTTAAAGAAAGTCTGCTCTCAGCTTAAACAAACCCCAATGCCTGATGCAGTAAAATTTAGACTTAGAGCTAGACTGAAAAAAGAAGGCTTTGGAGCTGTAGCCTAGATTTTTTTTAATTTTAGCCGCAGTGCTGCTATAATACGCACGGCGGCATCCCTTCTTCGAAGGTCTGCATAATGGGTGCATTATGCAATGCCCCCTATAATTACAGCTGCTTCGCACTGGAATCCCTCCTTCGGAGGTATTAATAATGAAGTCACCCTGCAGTGCCTTCATTATGGACGCATTGCATCATAGAAAAATTGCTTCGAAAAACATAGCTAATTCAAGACTTAGTTTTTTACTACCTATACCCCACCACCCCAATGCGTCCATGCCCGTATTCTTAAATTTTAGCCGCTATGCGGCTAAAATACGCTCGCTTCGC
>JAOXNT010121680.1:0-11492 GCA_028565815.1 Cletocamptus dominicanus | reverse complement strand
GAAGAAATGAACCGTGCAGGGTCGCAAGAGCTCTTGATGCCCGCGTTGTTACCAGCAGACTACTTTCAGGAAAGCGGGAGGTTTGATTCTTTTCAAAGCGCTCTTTTTCGTCTGGAAGATAGAAAAGGACAAGCGATGCATCTTGGCCCAACCCATGAAGAGATTTTTACCGATCTCGTGCGCGCTACAGTCAAGAGCTATAAAGTGCTCCCTTTTAGTCTGTACCAAATTCAAAACAAATACCGCGATGAACCGCGTCCTCGCGGAGGGATTTTGCGTGGTAGGGAGTTTCTAATGAAAGATGCGTATTCCTTTGACGCAACAGAGGAAGGTGCCCAAGAGAGCTATCAAAAAATGCGCGCAGCCTACGAGAGAATTTTCAAACGTCTCGGGTTGGATTACCGAATTGTGCGTGCTGATAGCGGCGCGATGGGAGGCAGTACCAGTGCCGAGTTTCAAATACTTGCACAGACCGGCGAAGATGCCATCGTTGCCTGCGAAGGTTGCGACTACGCAGCCAATATTGAAGTGGCTGTTGCTCGCAGACCTGAGGTCCGTGGTGTCGAGGCGCCGCCTTGTGAAAAAGTACAGACTCCTGATTGCCGAACCATCTCTGAGGTGGCTCGTTTTCTGGGTATCGATGAAAGCGAAGTGATCAAGGCTCTTGTCTACAAAGCAGGGGATGAACTAGTCATGGTCTTGGTTCGTGGTGATCACGAATGCAATGAATCCAGACTTCGTGCGTGCTTGGGGAGCGAAGTCTCCAAGGCAACCGATCGAGAAGTCCGGGAGATGATGGGATCAGAACCGGGGTTCTTGGGGCCGATCGGTTTCAAAGGCCGGATCATGATAGACTATGATGCGGCTGCATTGGGCTCTGGGGTCGTTGGGGCAAACGAAAACGATACGCACATCAAGAATGCGAAATATGGTCGCGACTATACGGCAGAAGAAGTGGCTGTGCGAACGGTTTCTGACGGGGATGTTTGTGGGGAATGTGGTGGAGCTTTGCGTAGCTACCGCGGCATTGAAGGTGCGCATATTTTTGTGTTGGGAACACATTATTCCGAGAAGATGAACGCGACGTTTCTGGATGAGCATGGCAAAGCACAGCCGCTTGTGATGGGTTGCTACGGAATTGGGATCTCTAGGCTGATGGCAGCGGCCGTGGAACAACGACATGATGAAAACGGGATCATATGGCCAACGGCCATCGCTCCTTATGAAGTCGCGCTAGTCAATATCGGAAAAGACGACGAAGTGTTTTGTGAAGCCGAGCAGGTTTATGATTCGCTTCGGGATGCTGGTGTCGAGGTCCTGTGGGATGACCGTGAGCAACGTCCAGGGAGCAAGTTTGCAGACGCAGACCTGTTAGGAATTCCTTGGAGGATTACGATTGGATCTCGCGGGCTCAAAGAGGGCAAAGTGGAATTGAAGAGTCGACAGAGTGGCGAGGTTGAAAGCATAAGCCGCAGCGTCATTGTTTCAGAGATTTTGCAACGATTGGGCCGTGCGTAGCTAGCTGCGCAGCCAACAATGGTATAGCGACCGTCAGCACTCTGATATTTCTACCGAGGATTGTAAGACGGCTTGTCATGTTGTCACCTGGCGTGTCAGCATGCTGCAGTGAAACACTTCTTGTTCGTCGTCGTTTTATCATTGTTTTCCTGTGCGAGTGTTAGTGTAAAAGACCTGGTTGCGCAGCGGAATGCCGCAGTTGCACAACCCGAAGACATCGAAGAGTGGATCAAGCTTGGAGATCTCTACGCGGAAGCCAAGATGGTGGACGAGGCGCTTGCCGCATGGTCGATTGCGCGGCGTTTGGATCCTGAAAACGAAGCTGTTTCCGATCGGATGGGAGATATCAGTGCAGATCCTTCTTATCGAGAAGCGTATTCGCGTGTGATGAGCGAGCCAGGAAATGATGAGTTCTGGGGAGCTCTTGGAATGCAATACATGTCGGACGGAGAGACCGAAAAGGGCCTTCGTTACCTTCGTTTTGCCTATCGGCTCGATCCTACGGACATGCAGTGGCAGCAAGCGATTTCGCGAGCAGGCCAAGAGGCCCCACTTGCTGGCCAGAGCACTGAAGAAAGGCAAGCCGTAGCTGCCCTGGAGGCGGGGGACAACGTATCCGCGTTGCAGCATTTTTTTCGAGCGTTGGTCGATGGTACGGAAAACAGAGCACTCCGAGGTGCCTTTTTGGACTTGGTTGAAGGTGAACCTGAACTTTTAGGCATTGCCAAAGATGCGGCAAGCAAGTCGGGGGCGCACGATGAGATTCTTGGTTTTTATGGGATTTCATTGGTACGGCAGGGCAGGACAGAACCGGCTTGTGATGCGTTTGAAAATGCGCTTAAGGCAGACCCCTCCGACCAAGAGTGGAACCGTGCAGGAACACTATGTTCCTCAAACCCTGGGGCGCTTGCCGTCGACCTAGTGGGCGTTCCTATTCCGGAAAGACTTGCCACACTGGCGCGTCGTGGGGAGGTGGATACGCTCGAAGAGTTTTTGAAGAGTCTGATTCGTCAAAACAAGAATCGCTACCATTGGGATGATTTCCTGGTCTACCAAACAGGCAAGAAGAAACATGTTCTCATGGCGGAATTGCTTTCGGGTGCAGAGAAAGGATCTTCTGACAATGGGCAGAGCTATGGGGAGCTGGGTGATGCGTACCTGGAAGATGGAAACTACGAACGAGCGTTGGCGCTTTATGAAGAAGCGTTCAAGTACGATCCTGATGAAGACCATTGGCAGTGGAAGATACGAATGGTTCGAGGGGTATTGGCGATCCCGCCAGAAACATACGGAACACCTGAGAATCCATACGATGAGTCTGCAAGACTTCTGGAGACTGGAGATACGGCCGGTGCCGTTGAGATCCTACGCAAAATTGTAGGAACCGAAGGTGATCAGATTGGAATCAGCCCAGTATTGATGGCACTGACTAAGCAGACACGTGTTGAGCTTATGGAGAGCATTGTTGGCGAGTTTGCTGCGCTCGATGAAGCCCATGGAGAATATGCTGACGCGCTTGTGGGCGCGGGGCGAGCTGACGAAGCACGCCAGCAATATGAGCGTGCAACAGAGATTGACGCAACGGATAATGAGTGGTCCGTCAAGATCGCGATTTTGAAGGCGCTCGCGAAATAGAGTTCATTCTGAATAGAAACACGATTGACAATGAAGCATTGCGCTTTTCATGAGCAAGTATCGCAGCTCTGAGTTGCTCGTTTGATGGGGAAGCGATCAACAATTCCGAAGCGTAACGTATCAGGAGAGGGTCCACATGAGTGAAACCTCTCCCTGGCCTCGTGGGGCCTTTCGCGCGCCACAAAAACGCCACACGCAATCGTGACTATTTGCGGCGTTTCTTTTTGGATGTATTCGCAAGTCCTTCAAGGAAAGCGACACCGGTTGCCACTCCGAATCCGGTTCCACCCTTGGGGTAGCGCTTGTTTGCGCTGTCTAGAAACGCGGGGCCTGCGATATCGCAATGAATCCAATCGCTCTCACCCACAAACTCTTCCAAGAAAAGAGCTGCTGTAATCGATCCTCCCCAACGCTTTCCGGTGTGCTTAATATCCGCGATCGAACTCTTGAGATCTGATTTCAGATCTTGATCGAGCGGCATTTCCCAATACTTCTCGTCCACTGATTTGGCAGCCTTCATGTAGGCGCGTCCGAGTTTGGAGTCATTGGCGTAAAGAGCAGCGCGATGATTGCCTAGGGCAACCATGCAGGCGCCTGTCAGTGTTGCATGGTCGATCATGACGTCTGGCTGGAGCTCTTTTGCAGACCAGGCGAGTACATCCGCTAGAACAAGTCGTCCCTCCGCGTCTGTATTAATGATTTCAACGGTCTTGCCGCTATACCCGGTGAATACGTCTCCTGGGCGGTAGGCTTCGGCGCCAAGCATATTCTCTGTGGATCCGACAACGGCGTGAACTTCAATGGGCAGATCGAGGTCCGCTGCGGCGAATACGATTCCTAACGTGGTCGCGGCGCCCGCCATGTCGCACTTCATCGAAAGCATGGAACCTCCGGGTTTGATGCAGAGACCGCCGGCATCAAACGTTAGGCCCTTTCCAACAAATACGACCTTGTGTTTGGCATTCTTTGGAGTGTGCGCCACATGGATAAGCCGAGGCTCCACGGCGCTACCTCGGTTGACCGCAAGAAAGAGGTTCATCTTATGCTTTTTGATTTTTGCTTTGTTCCAAATATCGCACTTGAGCTTTCGTTTTCTCGCTTCTTTTTCTGCTGATTTCGCAAGTGTTAGAGGATTGAGATCGTTGGGAGGTGCATTGACGAGATCGCGTGCATATGCTTCCGCTCTACCCAAAATCTGTCCCTGTTCTAGAGCTTTTTCTAGCGTCTTGTTCTTGCGCTTAACTTCAACGGTCACCTGGACGTTTCGTGCCGACTTATCCGATTTGTACTCTGTGTACTTATAGAATCCGTTAAGAAAGCCCTCAGCGCTATTGCGAACGGCCTCAGCTTTGTCGGTTCTCATCATCAGAAAGACGCGCTCTTGCTCTTTAATCGCTTTCGCCCCGACAACTCCGACTGTGCGGAAATCATCTGATGAAGCTCGCTGATCGCCAAGGCCAACCAAAACAACCCAGCCATACGCCTTTTCGTTCGTGAATGGGATCTTTAGCGAACTCCACCGCTTTCCTTTGAAACCTTCCTCATTGGCAAGCGCTTCGGCTTGAATGCCATGTGCCTTGCTCACGGCAGCCAACTGCCGGGCCAGCTTGGATTCCCCTGACGAAACGCCATAGACGAATACGCCGCTTTCATTCTCGATGTTCTTAATCGTGTCGATTGAAAATTCTACGTTGCTCACTCTTTCTCCTCGCCGGAGTTCCTTCCGACCGTCGCAGGCTGCCATTGTTCCGCTCTTTTCTCAATCATTCTGATAGGTGGCGAAGGAAAGAGAAACTCAGGTAGTGATTCGCCACTTCACCGTTTTTGACGTCACTTTTCTTGTTTTGGTCGGGTCAGAAGGTGGCATGGTTGCTGCATTTCTTATCGGCGCTATGGAAAAGCAAAGCGATAATAAGAATACAGGTTGGGTGGTCTACGCGATCACAGCGACCTCGGACGAATCAAAAGCGCGCTGGCAGAAGGTAGGAAGAGCGTTTGTAAACCGAGACGGTAGCTTCAATCTGCTTGTTGACAGCGTGCCGCTTTCAGGGAAGCTGCAGATGCGTCGCCACGAATTTGATTCGGGCATTGGGCGCTCCGGGCGAGTACGCAAGGAGGCGGCATGATGCAAAAGATGTCAATTCTCCTTTTTGCAACGACCTTCTTTCTCACGTCAGGAAAGCCTCAACAAGGCGCAGCAAAAGAACGTCCATCAGATGATTACCTGCGGTCGGTGGATCTTGAATCAGGGCGTGCGGTTTTTATAAAACGGCCGGGACGGTCGATTGCACCGAGCCACTCACTATTCGGCATTCCTCCAGCGATTGCTCTTGATACAAGGAACACGACGAGAACGGTCCGGCATGCTCCGACGGGTGAAAACGAAAACGCAGAGCGAGCTTCGAGCGATGAAAAAGACGAGAGGATTGAATTAAACGATGCGTCGATCAGAGAGCTGCAAACGCTTCCTGGAATTGGAAAAAAGCGGGCCGATGCGATCAATCGTTTGCGGCAAAAGCGACCTTTTCGGAGGGTTCGAGAACTGCTGCGAGTACGCGGGATCGGGCGCAAGTCGCTAAGGCGTCTTCGTAAATTGGTCTATGTTCGTGGAGAGACGATTTCCAGGCGGCTCAAAAGGCGCGGGAAGAAAAAGTAGATTTCAGGAGTCTGTTCTTTTGGCAGAAAGCCTTTGTTTGAGATGAAAGTGTAGTCCATAATGAGAACAGTTGCGCGGGGCAGTTGAACTGCGGCTGCTCCGCGCACTAGTCTCGCTCTGTGTCGATCCGACGTGCCGACGAATACGATTTCCGGGAGCTCTTAGAGCTGCACGAAGAGCTCTATGTTGCATACCTAAACCACATTGGGACTGAGACGGAACGGCTTTCCAATGCCATGTCCAACCCACGGGAAGTTCTGCGGGAAGACCTACGCTACATGTTGAAGCATACTGAACGGTTTGCGGTCTTCGTTGCAGAGAAACCGGCAATCGTTGGTTACATTACGGGTCATGTTGACGAAGACCTGCGGAGGGTTTGGTCTCGGAAAGGGATGCTCGGCGATTGGTTTGTCCAAGAAAATTCCCGCGGTCAGGGAATCGGGAAGGCTCTCTATTGCGCACTTGAAAAGTTCTTTCAGGGTCGGGGGTGTGACCAAGTGGAGTCTTCTACCTGGGCAAGCAACAAGCTTGCCTTGGCAGCTCATCATCAACTTGGATTCAGTGACTGTAGGGTAGTGATGCGTAAGAAAATCGTGCCCGATGAATAAACAGAGGCCGCTGCGATTGTCTGCATGTATCGATATTCAGACTTTTCGAGAGAAAAAAAGTGCGTCGCTCGCTTACACCACCTGATGAAAACACTTCTGCGGGTGAAAAACACTGGAAGTCAGCGCGACTAATAACTAATCCGAAAACCGACTTGCAGTCTTACATCTGTGTTGGCAACCGTTTCGGGGGGAGCAGAGTCGTGCAGCACGCTTAGAGTGCTGCCCGCCGAAAAGTAATCGGTGATGCGAATAAGTGCTTCAAACTCCTCTAGAATCCGGAAGTCTGAAAACTCGTCAATTCGCGGTTGAAAGTAGACGGTATTTTGGATTAGGAGGGCCGAATCAAAGAAGTCGAACCGAATTGCGAGGTATCCGGTGAGTCTGTGTTCGAACGTTTCGTTTTGCAGGATTCGCTCGTCTTCATCGTCAATCCGCTCGTATTGGTACATGTAGCCAGCACCCGCCCAAAAGAGAAAGGGCCTAGAGTGAAAGAGATCGATTCGGATGCCGCCTCCAAATAGGGATCTGGCTTCTAGCAATAGAAACTCATTGAAAGAGTACTGCGCAAAGGCCTCGGTTCCAAATCGTGGATGCCACATGGCAGTCCAGCGGAGATGAGCATATGTGTTGTTAAGAAAAATATCCCCACTTCGTTCCGCATAACTTGCGCTAGCATTCAGAAAAACTCTTTGCTTTAGAAACGGGACAGCATCCGGTTTCGCTGCGGCTTGTTCGGGAATGAACACTTGGTAGCTTTCTTGGTTGTCACCGGGTGCGTTGTGAAAGGTCTGGAATTGAATGCGGCCGCTAGCGCTCAGTTTTATGAACTCGACATTTCCTGCTGCGAGGGAGGCTGCTGCAGCCACAAATCCGCTCCAGTCTTCGGCGAAGGGATCGCGGGTGAGTGAATCGGCATTGACCGGAGCCGCATAAACGACTGATGGGAGGGAAGATGCGAGTGCGAGCAGGAGGAAAATGATGCAGGTGTGAGTGCGAGAAGGTCGCAAAATCCGCATTGCCCTCTTTTTCGTTGCTTTCCGTTCCCAAAAACAAGCCACAGACGGAACTTAGCAGAAAATCGCCTGTCTTATGATATTCCTTGCGTGCACCGTTGAACCTTACGCCATACAAAATTGGGCGGTAGAATGCAGAACGGAGAGACGATATGAAAAGAGGACAGAAATTGCGCTGGGGAAGTACAAGTGCTTTGAGAGTTGATCAGACTGGCGCAATGCCGCCGGGGCGCATGGTGCACCATCAAGGGGTTTGGCTAGCAGCGTTTCTGTTGCTTTTGTCGGGGGCAGGGTGTGGTGGCTCGCAAACGCCTTCTCGGGCAGGTGCTGTTTCCGATCCAACGGGTGAGGCAACCGTCGTTGTTCCAGACCGTTGGGTGCAAGACAACGATCACGAAGGAGCGATTCGTCTTCTTAGCCCGGAGCGCGATGCTGTGGTTACGATTGTTGAGGTCGTCGAAGCAAGAGGTTCCAATGATGACCAAAAAGACCGAGATGCTGCGATGGCCGCCTGGGATTTTCTTGGCCGCTACGACAAATCCCCCACCGAGGTGACATCGGTTCCACAGCCTGTCTATGACGCGCTCCGGGTGTTTCAATATGAAACGGACAAGCTGGGCGCGATGTCTCAAGCTTTGCTTTTTCGGATTGGCCAGCGAAGGTGGGTAGCGCTTGTCGAGGGAACACCAGCTGGACTGAACCGACGCGGTGCAGAAGTTCAGATCATTCTTTCAAGTTTGCAATTACCGGGAGCGAAAAAGGCAAGTTCTCTTGAATCTCAGGAAGCTTCGAGGCCGACGAAAGAGGCGATAGAAGACTTTGTTGTTTTTCTCGAAGACGTGCGCCAGCAGTTTGGGGTTCCTGGAATGTCTGTTGCGTTGGTTTATGAGGATAAGACCGTTCTGGCGCGAGGGTTCGGAGAAAAAGAGCTCGGAAGTGGCGACCCGATCGATGCCGACTCTCTTTTTATGATCGGTTCGACGACCAAGCAGATGACAGGTCTGCTTATGGCAAAGGCGGTGGATGCTGGCGTGCTGGATTGGAATGATCCGATTCGTCAATACGATAGTGAGTTTGAGTTGGCTGACGTGAGCCGCGAAGTTTTAATGTGGCACAGTCTATGTGCGTGCACGGGGCTTCCGCGTGCAGATTTAGATATCATATTCGAATTCCGCTCTCCGGAAGACTGCATGGCACACCTGGCGAACCTCGCGCCAACGACGCAGCTAGGAGAGACGTTTCAGTACAACAATCAGATTGTCGCGAAGGGCGGCTATGTCACTGCCCAGCGATTGAGTCATTCCAATGGGTACAATGAAGCGTATGAAACATCGATGCAGGATCTGATTTTTGAACCACTCGGAATGCATCGAACAACGGCGCTGTTTTCGAGAGCTGTCGCAGACGCAAACCACGCGCTTCCACATGCTCGTACCACTCGCTTCGAGGCGAAACCGATGCCCTTGTCGACGGAGAAGTTCGTAGAACAGATTGCGCCTGCGGGTGCAGTGTGGAGTAGCGCCAACGACCTAGCCGAGTATCTTAAAATGGAAATTGCGGAGGGCGTGATGCCAAACGGTGACCGACTGGTGAGCGAGGACAACTACAAGAGAAGGTTTGTTTCTTCGGTGCCGATTTCCAATACTCGGTTTTATGCGCTTGGGTATATAATTGAAACTGATTCCTATGGAACAACTGTCGTATCTCACGGTGGTGCCACGCTTGGTTTTAACTCGGGTTTTTCGTTTTTGCCTGAAAAGAAAATTGGTTGGGCCGTCTTATCGAACGTGTCTGCGGGTCTCGTTGCAAAGCAAGCGATCAATGAGAAAATCCTGGAGCTCTTTTTTGATCGCCCTCTACAAAAAGACTCCGAGGGAAATGAGTTTCCGACAAGTGAGATCCAGCGTCAGTTCTTGGCAAAGAGCATTGAGAAGCAGCTTAAGCTTCCCCTTACAACCAAGACTCCCGACGATGACTATGCAATGGCTTTTCTTGGAACGTGGGATAACGATCGTTTGGGACGCATTGAGATCCGCAAAGAGACTGATTCCTATTTGCTAGATGTCGGTGAATGGGCTGTTAGGCTTGTCCAACGAAAAAAAGAAAAGAGTGATGCGAGTCGAGTCCTTCTAAGCGACGAACACCCCGTGGCAGGAATGGACATCCATCTCTCTACAGATGAGACGACGCTTAATATCAGTTTCCAGCAGATGAGTTACGACTTTGTCAGGCAACGGAAACGCGATGCGAACTAGTTGCCAAAGTGCAAGGGGAGACTATGCACTTGCCAACTTCCAACAAATACGCTATGATGGTTGAAAGGCTGAGCTTTGCCTAAGGCGGGTTTTCTCGAACAATCTGACTTTTGTATTCGCCGGCCGGGCAGAGAGAAGCGTACTCTCTGGCCAGTATAACGAAGCCTAATACTTCGATGGTTTGTATCAAGAAAGGGATGCAAACCGCGATACTTCTGTATGAGATTGGGGTTCGCGACTCATTGGGGTTCTGTTGACCTTTAGGGTCTGCGTTTCGGCGAATCTAAGTGAGGAGCTTCGTGAAATCAAAAACAAATTCGCAAGACAATACACCAAACCATGAGCACAGAAAACACAAACACTTCTTCCACATCAACAAAGGCATTCAAAGATCTTAGCCCAGGAATGAAATACAAACGCTTCGGATCGCGGGGACGTTTGTTCCGGCACACGCGTCGCGAGCGATGGGGCTACGCGATTATGGACCAAAAGATGGGGGACCGCATTGCGATGGTCTTTCAGGATGGTTCAAAGCGCGTCTTCCGGAATGATTACCTTCACCTTTTCAAACCCGTGGATCGGCCAGCGGATGTCCAAGAGCGGATTATTGAGACTCTCGAAGATTTGAGCTCGAAACAGCCTGCCCGAAAGAAACGGTCGAAAAAAGATCGTGTGAAATTCGATGAGCAACTTGAGTACTTTCAGACTCTTTTCCCGGAAGGTTTTCAAGGTGAGGCCTATTCGGAGAAACATAGAACGGATGGGCGGAAGACGCCTTTAAAAAGGCATCGAGATGGGTTGATCCAAAAGGCACACGCGCTGAGCAAGGAAAACCTTGACGAGCATATCCGCGAGGAGAGCTTTTCAAAGGCCTTCAAAGCAGCTGCTCGCGTTCTCAAATCGTCTGATATTGTTGCCGCGAAAGAGAGAAGGCTATTTGCGGGAATTGACGCTGAATACCACAAGCGAATTGTTCGCGCGCTCTACCACCTTCTTCATGGTGATGGGGACCTTGGCCCCAGGATTGATGAGTTCCAGCTTTGTCTTGAAAAAGTCATGGGATGCGGGAGCTGGCAGCTTGCGACAATTTGGCTCGCAGCCGTTGATCCAGAGAACTGGATCCCGGTTTCTCGAAAGGCTGTCAATGAACAGGCTCGCTTTATGGCGCCTGGTATGAAGGTCTCGAAGCGTCCGACCGGAGTGCAGTATGGTCGTGTTTTAGATATGGCAACTGCGATTCACGACCGGCTTCGCACCAGCGGACTCGAACCAAGGGATATGCTCGACGTCTTCAACTTCATGAAGCTGACGCTCAAGCCGAAGGCGCTTCGTACAATTCTCGACGACAGAGCCTAAGAACGCGAAATTTCTTGCGGAGGGCGCCCAATCCAAGCACAATTGATTACAAGTATGCGTAATTTGTGCCGGGTTGGCGTCTTTCTGCTTATTGGTGGCTGTTCCCTTAGCGGGGAGGCGAATCGCGATCATGGCATGCGAAAGGATGGTTCCACATTCTTCGGGGGGGACTCGTCCGCCTCAGATTCTGGAGGCGATGGTGGCGATGGTTCCGTGACTGAGGATGGGGGGAAGGTTCTTGTTGATGTTTCTGCGGACGCGACGCTGGATAGCGGAAATGGTACGGACACTGGTTCTGCGTGCAGTGGTTCCGGCGAATGCGAACCTGACAGCGTTCGAACTCGATTCGAGTGTGCTGATTTTACTACCTCAGAACAAATTCGGGAGTCCTGCTCCCAATCATGTGATTGGGTGGAAACGCAGCGTAACGTGATCGATTGCACGGAGATCG
>JAOXNT010121569.1:0-12397 GCA_028565815.1 Cletocamptus dominicanus | reverse complement strand
ATGCTAGGGTTATTGATTTGTACTAAGGTGGACTCTAAATTATCTATATCTGACTGGATTTCAGTTACTGTCTTGACAGCAGGTGTGACACTGCCTGTACCGATTTTCGTAGCGGCTGCCAAAGGCACATTATTAATCTGTAAAGCACCTGAACCTTCTGGGAAAGTAGAAAGTTCTTGACCTGATATGACTACCTCCACTTCATCATTCAACAAGAAGTTATGATTATCCGTAAAGCGAACAATAATACCGGCTGTACCATCTTGGATAATGAGGTTACGAGCAGTGGTATTACCTTCTATGCGGTCAGAAATAACAGTTCCTATAATTTTGGTTTCCTCTGGGGCGGATGTGGTCGTACCTGTGTAATAATCACGGACATCAGCAATATCCATTTGTACTTCATTACCTGTGGGCGCACCACATCGGGGGTCATTGAATTGTACATCATCCGTGTCTCGGATAAAAAGCTGGCGAGTACTACCAAAGCGGTTGAGGATAGCGGTTAGTGTTCCGTTTCCATTAGGTACAGTATCTGTCGCAAAATCAGCGAATCCACTATTTCGTAGTACAATTTCTATATTACAATCCGTGATGTAGGTATTTACTGTAGAAGGAATGGGGTCCACCTCTGCATAAGTATCGCCTAGGTTTCCGTCTGAGAACTGTACATCACTCAATTGGACTAAGCGACCCATCATATCATCTGTAGAGTTATATGCCTCGTCTATGGTTACGGGCATAGGTGTTATATCTTGGTTGAATAAACCAGGTGTCAAGAACCTATCTCGTATATTTCTAGGAATACCAATGAAGCCTGCATTTTGGCTATAAGCATAACCCACCTCATATAGACCATCTGATTTAGTTATCAAGAGGCTATCATAATCTACATGTAAATATAGCTGCCTACCTTCTTGGTAGTAGTTGTGTGCATCTGTAAATTCATGGATGATTTTCAATGCTCCAGTTTCGTCCTCAGCATATAATTCTTTATAGAAATTACCTGACTCATCATTAGCCGTGACCACGAGTTCTAGGACGGCATCGGTAGGGAATTTCATACGCACCTCTCCTGATGCGTCATATAAGGCTTTTATTTCTGCCACTGTAGTATTCGCTACCCGGTCTGGCTGCACGCCCTCCACGGGTGGTTCGTCGAAATCTTGATCTACACAAGAGGAGAAAGTAACCGCCACTAAAGCGATGGCTATAATGCTGTAAAGGGTTTTTATATACCAATTATTCATAATTGTGGTTTTGGATATGTGTATCATGGATAAAAATCTACCTGTATGGTTTTTAATAAAAGAATGTCTAAAATTGATATGCTAGCATCGCAAAATAATTGATACCATAAGCATAGTAGTATCTATTGGTTTCTAGTTCGCTCAAAGCTCCCGAACGCAATTGTTCAAATCCGCCTGTAGCAAACGACCTGTTGTTTAGGATGTTGTTTACCCCTACGGTGAGGCGGACATAAGTACGCTTACCGCCTTGGCGAATGAGCCAAGATTTACCTCCAAATAAATCAAGGGTGAATTGATTGTCTAGTTCCTCCTGTGCCAATGCAGCTCTCCAGGGGTCTGTGCCGGGTGTGTTTTCTGCTGCTGCCCCATTCACAGTACGAGAAGTTCTATCAAAATCCAAGTACATTTCATCAAAGTAATTGAATGTTAGGTTAGCAAACCAGAATTTAGGAGAGTTGTACCGCAATCCAGCCGAGTAGGCACGTTGTGGTGTGTTATCCACATAAAAATTCTTTTGGTAGGCTACATCTTGCGATACAAAATCCACATCATCCCTAGAGATAAAATAGGTAGGGCGATTGGTGTAGGTGTATTGTCCTAGGGCAGCTACGGCCTGCAAGGACAAGCCTGACAGCACCTCCACTTCTACGGCTAGTTCCATGCCTAGATGTTGTCTATCTATATCATTCATGGCTAAGTTACCGAATGCTCCGAATGCGTCATTATAGAAAATAACAGCATCCAGTCCATCTTGGAATTGTGTAAAATAACCTGTTAGCCTTGCCTTATATTTGGGTGCTTTGAGGAAGTACCCTCCTTCTATAGTATTGACTTTTTCTGTTTGGAGTCCAGTTACGGCTTCATTTCTAGTACGAGGCGACAAATACGCATCTCGCATAGAGGGTGCTCGCTGCATTCGGGCGGCATTAGCGAAGAGGTAATTTCGTCCATCTATCTTATAGGTAACGCCTAGTTTAGCGGCATATTCTAAGAATCGTTCTTTTTTAGAATTTCCTAGAGAATTATTAGGGAATCGTCCATTGCGATACAGCCCTTCTCTCCAGAAGGTATGCTGCCCCGCATTTAGGGCGGCGAATATATCAAACTGTGATAAATTCATTTGCATTTGTGCCCAAGCCCCATAGTTTTGCACATGCATATTATAATTAAAACCATACACATCACCTTCTCTTACGACTCTGTTGGGGTAATCCAAATTAGACTGAATGGCTGTGGGGTCTCCAGGGAAATCCCGCTGTGCGAATTGGTCAAGGTCTAGGTGAAAATCAGCTCCTAGCAAATCATTAAGTTTACGATAGTTGCGGGTTTTTTGCCTACGAAAATACGCCCCAGAAGTAAATCTTATATCCTCTGCTAGTTGAGAATTATAATTGATGGTAAGGTCAAATTTTTCTCTATCGTAGCGTTGTTCTTCTAGTAAGTAAGTCGCCTGTCTTCCTGTCACGTCATTGCCCGCTATGCCTGCTGCATCTTCTATGGTGACTTCTTCCGCATTCATATTGGTAGCAATCATCCCATCCCAATCTACTTGTAGGTCATTAGGGTCTTCTAGGAAATCTTCATACACTGACTGAGCCGCATCACTATTTCCTAGGTAATCAAACCAGCTAGGCATATATCGGTAATAGTCTGGGCGAGGGTCAGCCGCATTTCTCCAGTCAAGGCGTGTCGTTCCATTCCTACCAAACTGATAAGACATGGAGCTGGTCAGGCTACTTTTTTCGTTGATTTCCCAATGGTGTCTCATGATAGCCATGGGCTGATGTGAGCTGTTTACCCTAGAGTTTCTTTTCTTTCCATTTTGGTAGCCCCAGTTGGGATTATAAAAATTACTACCCGCTAAATCATACAATTCTTGGGTAGCGGCAGCCCGGCGACCTCTGTCTGTCGGTGCTCCTAAAAAGTTCAATGCGAGGGAATGCCCTGTGCCAGTGAACACTTTTTCCAAGCCCATAAAGTAAGACCAAGAATCATAGAATGTACCTTCTACATATCCTTCCTTTGCCCAACGGCGAGAGCCTGAGATGGTGAGGTGAAAGTCATTTTTTAGTTCAGGAGACCACACTCCCATTATTCTATGAAAATAGGAACGATTAGAAGTAGCATAGCTAATTCGTGTCTGCTTGCGTTGGGAGGCGGCACCAATATCTATATTATTAGCACCATTCAACCCACCAAAGCCAAAATCATTAGCGGCTAGTCCAATGGAAATATCACGATTTCGGAATACATCGTTCAGTCCACCCCAAATACTCCAGTAGGTCGCTCCTGTCTCTAAATCATTCATAGAAGAGCCATTGAGGTAGATTTGAGTGGCATTATTTTGATAGCCGCGAATCCGAAAACGAGCTACACCAAAATTAAAGGCGGCTACATTGGTAAACAAATCATTAGAGGCAGATAATAAGCTAGATATATTGTCTATACTAGACTCTGGCTCTGCTGCTGTTTCTGCTAATGTGATAATGGGGATATTGTTTCCTAGTGTGTCGGGGGTGGTATCTCTTTCTATACCATTCCAAGCATAAGCGGAAAATGACCATCCAATGGTCAGTAAAAAAAGGAGTAAACAGTTGTTCATACGAATTGGCTACTTATCTGATGATAAATTGATAGGTAAAACTACAAGAAAAACATACTCAATAAAGAGGAAAAATTGGGGTATAATGTATTCTAACGTTTCACTAAAACAGTTTTATTCTGCGGTGCAAAATTAGGGATTATATATGTTGATTTTAGGAATTATGACTAAAAATTAACTCAAAGTTAATCTTATTCAACTGTTTTTAGGTCTTTATTAGGAACATAATCCCCAATCAATCAATATATTTGCATAAAATAGTAAACATGAGACATTTTATCAGCCTACTTATCATTTCTTTATTAGCAACTGGGTGGATTTCTGCCCAAGAGAAGCAGTATAAAGTTGGTGTTATTGGTTTTTATAACCTAGAGAATTTATTTGATACCAAGGATGACGAAAATTTCGATGAGGAATTTTTGCCTGAAGGGGGTCGCCAATGGACGGAGGAAAAGTACAACGAAAAACTCCAAAATATGGCGAAGGTCATCTCTGAAGTGGGAACGGATATGTCGCCCGATGGTATGGCTATCATGGGTGCAGCGGAGGTAGAAAACCGTGGTGTGCTAGAAGATTTGGTTCGGCAGGATGCCATTAAAGACAGAAACTACCAAATCATTCATTACGATTCTCCAGACAAACGGGGCATTGACTGTGCTTTATTGTATAACCCAAAGTACTTCACCATTACGGAAACGCACGCCTTAGAAGTGCCTTTGAAAAAGGAAAATGGCGAACGGAAATACACCCGTGACATTCTATTTGTGAAGGGTGTTTTTGATGGCGATACCATACATGTCATGGTGAACCACTGGCCGAGCCGAAGTGGAGGAGAAAAGCGAAGCCGCCCTTTTAGGAATGCGGCGGCAAAGGTGGCTAAGGATACCATTAATGCTATCTTAAAAACTAATCCTGATGCTAAATTCTTTGTGATGGGTGACCTCAACGACGACCCCACTAGCCCGAGTGTAAAGGAAATCATGAAGGGAGAACGCAAAAAGAAAAAAGTCAAAATCAATAGTGATAAACTCTATAATCCCATGCACAATTTCTATAGAAAAGGGCTAGGGACTTTGGCATGGAGAGATGCTTGGAATGTGTTTGACCAAATCCTAATGACACCCGGCTGCCTAGACAAAAAGGATGAGGGTTACTTCTATCATACGGCACAAATTTTTAATAAAAAATTCTTAGTACAAAAAACAGGTAGATATAAAGGCTACCCCTTCCGTACTTTTGGGGGCAGTGAGTACCAGGGCGGCTACTCTGACCACTTCCCGGTGTATGTGGTCTTGCTGAAAGAGGTGAAACAGCCGTAATTTATGCTATACCTCTGACAGGCAAAAGACCTATTGAACTTATGTTTCAGTAGGTCTTTTTTTGTTGAGGAATGTCCAAAATGAATGTAACTTCCATGCTTCATCAAGAAAAACGAGTAAAACAAACCCTAAATAGGTAAACTACAACACTACACAAAACCAATCTGCAACAATAATTTGGCATACCCTCCTTAGTTAAAATGTAATTCTTTGATTCTTTACCCATAAAGTACTATATTTACACTTTAAGCAAAATATGCTGATTACAACAGATTACTCCCTATGGCATTGATAGAAGGATATCATGGAACTAATGCAAGCCAAGTTGAATCGATAATAGAAAATGGTTTTAAAGATAGCCTTGGTGATCATCATTGGCTAGGAGATGGTACATATTTTTTTGTTGAAGGCACTTCAGGGACAAGTCCTCAAGGTGCAGCAGTTAAATGGGCTATTGTTGAAGCATATAGTAAAAAACTAAAACGGAACATTTATCACAGATATGCTGTTTTACGTTGTAACATACAAATAGATGATGATAAATTATTGGATTTAACTACTGTAGTGGGTATGGAGGTTTTTAATAAACTTAGAAATAAGTTTATGCAAAAACTTGCGGAGTCAGATTATATTCCCAAACGAAATATTGAGTTCAAGGATGGGCATATCATAAATTTGGCTAGAACAGCAATCAAATTGCCCATAGAAGGAGTTAAAGGGGATTTTTACATTAAATTTAAGCTAGAAAGGATGAAAAACATCTTTTTTAGAATCCCTAATTGTACTATACTTGCAGTTATAAACGTTCAAGATAAAATACAAAAAGGATCTTTATCTTGTATAATCGACAAACCTATTGAAGATGAATATTGAAGCTCTTAATTCACAAATTGATCAATTTTTTGATTCTATTACGCCTAATGAAGTGGTAGCTTTATTTGAGGAGATAGGTTATGAATTTGAACGTAAAGATGCTTACGAAAAATTCAGTACTCAAGAGCAAAATCAAGCAACAAAAAAACTGGACTTCGGACAACATTTTTTCACCTCAGCCGAATCTAATAAAATTAAAGATGATAATAATTGTAACTTCAAAACATCTAGCAAACTTCATGATTACATAATGGCAGCATGATGAATATTCAATTAATTACATCCACCGTTCAGCACCTTGAGTTAAAACATTTTCCATTAGAAAATGCCAAAGAAAAAATAGAAGATGATAAATCATTCGATTTGTCTTACCGAACTATATTTTCAAATGATAATAAAAGGATGTTTGCTAATTCATTCCAATTACACCTTGAACACCCCGGAGAATTTATTTTAGATATTGAATATATTTCATGGTTTCAAACCAATGAAGATATCAATGAGGCTTTTAAAGATTCTACATTTACTAAAGTTAACGTACCAGCCATCGCATATCCATACCTACGGAGCATTGTAAGCACTTTTACTGTTTTATCAGGATTTCCCTCAGCTATATTACCGACGATTAACTTTATTGACTTCAGCAAAAAACAACTACACGAAAGATAAAAGCGTCCTGCTACTTCGGTCTTTTTCAGGAAAATCACCCCAAAAACTCCCGCAGCCGTTGCATGAGTGCTTGAGGTTGTTCTGCATGAACCCAATGCCCTGCATCGGCTATGGTAGCGATGGTGGCAGTAGGGAACATCTCATGGATAAGTGACTCGGATTCGGGGGTTATATAATTGGACTTTCCGCCTTTAATGAATAAAGTCTCCACATCCGAAGGCGTACCCTCTAGCCCGCTGAGTATGTCCGCATAATGCTTTCTTATAGTAGGTAAATTCATCTTAAAGGCATAGCCGCCCTCCTTCTTTCGCCTTAGATTTTTGAGTAAAAACTGACGCACGCCCTTTTGAGGAATCCGCTGTGCCAATTGTTCTTCTGCTGCTGTACGGTTTTCCAGTGTATCCAATGGCAAATCCGCTAAGGCCTCAAAAATAGTCTGATGATTGCCTTCATACCGCTGTGGTGCAATGTCCACCACGATGAGTTTTTCCACCATACTCGGGTACTCTAAAGCGAATTGCATGGCTGTCTTGCCCCCCATAGAATGCCCCATGATGTAGGCCTCATGTATCCAGTGTTCCTCCATAAACTGTCGCAAATCTTCCGCCATCAGTTCGTAGTTCATCTCGGGTAGATGCGGAGATTTACCATGATTGCGTTGGTCTATAATAAACACCATATAATCCTCCGCTAATGCCTTAGCCACTGTCTGCCAGTTGTCTAACATCCCAAACAAACCATGTAGTATGATTAGGGGATGTCCTTGTCCAAATTGCTTATAATTAAGTTCCATATATGCGAAGATAATAGACTTTGTATTAAAATACCGATTTTCCACTCACACGCGTACTTTAATTATACGCTTATTGGAGAGTGTTACAATAAGCCGTACCTTTGCCCTACTTAGTCATGTCCAAAAAATAAGCTGCACTAAAAATGGGAAGAAGAAAAAAACCAAGATTGATAGAGGCGATACCTGTCGTGGGTCCTGCGGCTAAAGGGCGATGTGTCGCTAAAAATGAAGTAGGAGATATTGTGTTTTTGGATGATGTAGCCCCTGGGGATGTAGTGGATGTAATGGTAAATCGCAAGCGAAAAGGCGTATATGAAGGCAGAGTAGAACGCATCCGCACTTATTCTCCCGACCGCACCGAACCTATTTGCCAGCACTTCTGGGTCTGTGGTGGCTGTAAGTGGCAGCATATTTCTTATGAGGCCCAACTCCGCCACAAAAATAATATAGTACAAAACGCCATACAACGCATCGGTAAGGTAGAGGTGGGCGAATGGCTACCTATTGTGCCAGCACCAGCTACTGCGTATTATCGCAATAAACTAGAATTTTCTTTTTCTAATAAAAGATGGCTAGAGCCAGAAGAGCTAGATACCGATGCCTCTAATCTAGCGGATGTTTTGGGTTTTCACCGTCCGCGTGCTTTTGATAAAATTATCGATATTCAACATTGTCATTTACAGCCCGACCCCTCTAATGATATTCGCAATTTTGTGCGAGAAAAAGCCCACCAAATGGGGCTACCTTTCTTTGATATTAGAAATGTAAAGGGCTACCTTCGCAATATGATTGTGCGGACAAGTAGCCTAGGGCAAACGATGGTGGTGATTAGTGTTTTTGAGGATTGGCCCGAAAAACTACAAGAGCTATTAGACGCTTTAGCCCAGCAATTTCCTAGTATCACTTCCTTGCATTATGCTATTAATACGAAACGAAATGACACCTTATTTGATATTGATATTATATGCTACAAAGGGAAGGCCTATATAGAGGAACAACTGGGTGATGTGCGATATCGCATTAGCCCTAAGTCCTTTTTTCAGACCAATACCGCCCAAGCTACTCGGCTCTATGATAAGGTAGTAGAATTTGCAGGCTGTACAGGTGATGAAAACGTATATGATTTATATACCGGCACGGGGAGTATTGCCTGCTATATGGCACAGCACTGCCGCCAAGTGGTGGGTATAGAGGAGGTAGCTCCTGCCATAGAGGATGCAAAAGTGAATGCCGCCATCAATGACATTACCAATACTATATTTTACGCTGGAGATGTGAAGGATATACTTACAGACTCCTTCGCTAAGCGTCATGGGGCACCTGATATACTTATCACCGACCCTCCTCGGGCGGGTATGCACCCTAAAGTAGTGCAGATGTTATTACAGTTGGCTGCTCCCAAAATCGTATATGTAAGCTGCAACCCTGCCACCCAAGCTAGAGATTTGAATCTACTTTCAGAATTATATCAAGTATCTAAAGTACAAGCGGTGGATATGTTTCCTCATACCCATCATATAGAAAGTGTAGCACTACTAGAGCTCAAATCCTAGCAGCAGACATAACTCAATCATCAACTTTTGCCTTTTCATCATCGTTATACTAAGTAGTTGGCGATAAAAAATCAAAAACATGGATTTATCATCACCAGAAATGCTAGCTGCATTAGAAAAAGATTTTCAAGTGTTCAAACGACCACTCGGACAAGCAGCAGATACCATAGTGAATGAGGGCGTGTCTAAATATCCCATTTTTATAGTCCACCAACATGAAGTAAGTATAGGCATCCCCTTAATAGAAGCCTCGCCCGAAAGCCACTTTTGGGCGGTGAATGCCTCCTCTTTAGAAGAACTTGTCACTAAAAATATTGTACAAGAAGAGCATGTGGAAGAATTCAAAAAAGTGTTCAAACCCATATCCGAACAACTCTGTCTTTTCGTTCTTAGTCAAGTAGGTGCAACTTTTATATTTTTGCCTCGTATATAAAATATATAAAAGAGTAAGATTTAACCTAAGCAGAATGTCACAAGCGAGTTAAATATTTTGAACACTACCCCTATAAACCATTTGTAACGGGAATAGAGCCAAATAATAGACGTTATGAATACAGCGTTTTTTATAGACGAAAAGTGCCAATTTGTTTTGAATCAAGTAATGGTGAAAAATAAATTTGGGCTTTACGGACATATTATTCTTATTCATAAAATCTAATACACACCCAAAAGTGTAGTCTATTTTCTCTATTCTAATAAAAACCATTGAGAATTTGTCTGAAATTTATTGTAAATTAGACTTTATGATACGTATATCATACAATGCTCTGAGTATGTGGGTCACTCCAGCAATACTCTAGGTATGGTATAGCGTTGATTTTATACATTTACAACGAACTGAGCTTCGGGATTTTGGACATACTATTTATGATAGTGTCTATTACATAGGCAACTACTTAACACAAGGGAACCAAAGACATGCAGACGGGAGCAGAAAAACCCAATTTTGATTTTTACAGTAGAGTTCTCCTCATAGAGGATAACAGGGGCGATGCACGTCTGGTAGAATTACTTCTAGAAAGTGCAGATGGCTTTGAGTGTGAAATATTTCATACTGTCACGCTAAAACAAGGGATAGAGGCCTACCAAAAAGAAGAGTATGATGTCATACTACTCGACTTATCGCTACCAGATAGCCAAGGCTTTCAGACCCTAGAGACTTTCATGAATGAATTTCCTGAAGCCAACGTCATTGTATTGACAGGGATGCGGAATAAGCAGTTAGGTATAGAGGCCGTTCGGGCAGGTGCTCAGGATTACTTAGTAAAAGGAGGTTTTGACTCCGACTGGCTCACCAAAGCACTCCGGTACTCCATTGAACGAAGCCAATCTATCAAACGCCTAGGAGAAGCCCAACGCATTGCTAAAGTAGGGCATTGGGAATACCGCATTTCTGCTAAAGAGTTTACCGCATCGGATGAAGTCTATCGTATATTAGGGCTTCCTCCTAGATGTGAGCAGTTTAGTAATTCCTTTCATCAAGATGAAGATTCGTACCTTTCTTTCACGAAAGAAATACTCAATAACACCCTAAAATACGGCAGGTATAAATCAGACTTTATTATTGATAGACCTGATGGTAGCCAAATCACGATTTTCACAGACACTAGCCTCACCAAAAACATGAAAGGCGAGGCCATCTCTGTCGGTGGTATTATCCAAGACATCACGAGCAGAAAAATCCGAGAGCAGCTAGAGAAAGATAAAAACTTAGCTATACAATCCGCCAAAATCAAAGAGGATTTACTAGCCAGGGTAAGCCATGAGATGCGTACTCCCATGAATGCCATATTAGGAATGAGCAACCTGCTCAAAAAAACAGAACTCAATGCCGAACAGGATAAATGGGTGAATATGGTCTGCCAAAATTCCGAACATCTACTCAATATTATCAATGATATACTAGATATATCTAGCTTACAAACAGGTAAATTCCGCCTCGTTCAACAATCATTTAACCTCATTGATTTATTAGCTAATTTAAGCAGTGTAGTCAAATACAAACAAAAAGAAAAGGGCGTATCATTCCGAATGAATATAGATAAGGATTTACCTAAAATGGTAGAAGGAGACGCTAGTCGCCTACATCAGGTTTTGGTAAATTTAGTAGGTAATGCCCTCAAATTCACAGAAGAAGGATATGTAGAAGTCCGTGTGGAATTACTAGAAGAATTAGAGGATAAATACTACATCAAATTTTCTGTAGCCGATACAGGCATTGGTATTCCAGCGGATAAAGTAAGCGAGATTTTTGAGCCGTTCAGCAGAGTAGATAATAAAAAACGAAACTACGAAGGGACAGGATTAGGCTTATCCATTGCCCATAACCTAGTGGCCATGATGGAAGGCAGTATGGGGCTAGCCAGTGAACTAGGAAAAGGCTCTACCTTCTTTTTTGAAGTTCCCTTACGCAAAGCTACCGAAGCAGATGCCTCCACCGATAACACCCCCGATGAAGAATTGATGCTATCCACAGAAATCCCCTATCGTATCTTACTCGTAGAGGATAATAAAATGAACCAATTAGTAGCTAGAAAAACGATAGAACGCGAGTACCCTAATATCACCGTAGAAATAGCTAATGATGGAGCATTAGCATTAGAACGACTCAGACAGACAGAAAGCCCTCCCTTCCACCTTATCCTCATGGACATACAAATGCCTGTAATGGATGGCTACGAAGCAACTAAAAAAATAAGAGAGGAAATGCCCCATGAAATAGCGAGTCTCCCAATATTGGCTATGACCGCAGATGCTCATATTGCTCAGGATAGTAAATTCTTGAAATATCAGATGGATGACTATGTACTAAAGCCATTCAAACCTGAACAGCTTTTCTCTAAAATGGCACTTTTTATTAATAACACGAATAAAGCAGTTAATCATAATGGATAATACAACTTATTCTCATATTAATTTAGAATACCTAGAACTAATGGCTGACGGAGATACCGACATGAAAAATACCATGTTGGAAATGCTACTGGATGAACTCCCCTCAGAAATAGATAAACTAAAACAAGCCGCCTCACAAGGGGATATGAAACAACTGGCAGCTGTGAGCCACAAACTCAAATCCACCTTATCTTTCGTAGGGAATCCCGTATTGGATAAAACCAATAAAAAAGTGGAAAAAATGGCAAAAGGCGAACTGGATGCCAGCCCACTGAACCAACACCTACAGACTATAGAGGAAACTTACCAGCTAGTTCTCCCTGAAATTAAGCAGGCTTTAGCAGGAAACTAATCCTCCTGTAGAAAAAGTGTATCCATTCCTTAGTTTTCCAAGGAGGCAAGCCGTATAGTTAAGGCTTAACTATGTAAGCCTTTAGCGGTTT
>JAOXNT010121457.1:0-33965 GCA_028565815.1 Cletocamptus dominicanus | reverse complement strand
CCCGCCCGGAGCCATTGATATCCGCATCGACGACAGGATTACCTTTATAGAGTACATCTCCACTTCCAAGTATGCGCACCCTCAACTCTTCCGCCACCGTCACCTCTGCATCACCGGAGCCATCCACTCGAATATTTGCACGCTGACAGGCCAAACCGAATGCCCGGAACAAGCCCGAACCTTCCAAACGCAGAAAGATATCGTTCGCTGTACCTTCCAGCTGAATATTACCAGAGCCATCGATCACCGCATCGATATCGTCCGCATCCAGCGCTAAGTCCATATCTCCGGATCCATCAATTTCTAACAGGACATCTTCCACATCGAAGTTATTTTCTCCATAAATATTTCCTGAACTGGAAATCTCCAGATAAGTGATCTCGGGCAGGGTAATGTAAATACGTAAGTCATCCATCCGACGTACACAACGATCCAGATCAATATCCCAGATCCCATTACGTACCCGATACTCTAATTCTCTAATGATATTAAACTGCCCTTCAGCGACGACGGAGAATTCGTCGCCCTGGGTAAGGAATACATCTGCATCGATTTGCAGATCAATACCGGTAAAAGGGGCAATATCTAACTCTTCGCTGATAATCCCACCCTCCCCGCGAATACAAGTCTGTAGGCCATCGTCGTCAAAATCGATCAGGCAACCACTGGTCAGCAATAACAAAAGGCTAAGCGTAAAATAATTTTGGATTGATTTCATGTCAACAGTCTTTGGTGATTTAAAAATTATAGTAGCCAATGTCTACCAGTCATCATTATGATAGCTCCCAAAGCCCCCAAAACGCAGGGTAATCCCCGCAAAAGCACCTCGAAAATCATCATTGGTGTAAAAACTACTCTCGTTAATACCATCGAGGTATCGGTAGCCGACCGTCCCGGCTAATTTAAACCAACGCGTGACGTTAAGTTCGATTCCTGCTTCGGGGGTCAGAACAAATACCTGGTCTAGTTCGTCAAATACCGCATTGCGCGTGCGAATATCAATTGCCCCCCAACCAATACGGGCACTACCGTAAAAATGGATCAACTTATGAGTAGGCACACTAAAGCCCAGCCAAAGCCCGCCGTGGCCCAAATCGATGCTTTCAATGTCGCCATCCTGGGTCAATAGCTCTTCAAAATCGAGGCTTCCCATACCGTAGCCGCCCAGGAAAAAGCTGTTGATTAGTAAGCCACCGCCACCGCCGACGGAAGTGTTATAGTTTTCGTCCAGGCCAATCTCGACGATTGGGCCACCAAAGCCTCCGACTACGCGGGCTTTGTTAAATAAAGTCTGCGTCTGAGCAGATAATAACAGGCCACAGAAAAGGGCGAAAGTCAGGCTAATGAATTGTTTTGTCATAATATCTGATTTTGTTTGTTTGGTAATACTTTGCAATAACTGACCAGCTGTAATGTGCCTTACAGTTTTGTACAAGCCGCTGATCACTTGTATTTTCCTATCCGATGTGTGTAATGTTAGAACCGTAAACCGGCGTTCCAGCCAATCCATACCTGATGACTTCGGCCGTTTTGCACCCGCTCAAAAATGGTTTTGGGTGTTAACCCGCTACCTGGTTGTGGTGCCCCTTCCTGATAATATTCCGAGAGCATCCAATTGGCTACGGGGCCAATTACCAGGCTGGCTCTACCTCCAAATTCCAAATTAAGCAGCAACTTCAGTTGATTTAGCTGATGTAATTCCGGGGTCCAGCTCGCTCGCTCGTTGATATGCCAACTAAGAACTTCTGTATTGAGAGCCAGTCGACGCTTCAACGGAAAGCTGGTGCCCAGACCATAACCCAGTCCCCAACTCATTTCTTTTACGAAGCGATCAGGGCCTGAGGCTAATTCATCCATGCGTGCTCCTATAGTAAAGATGTTATAAAAGCGTCGCACCCCTACTTTAAGGGCAAAATTTCCCTGTAAAAATTCACTTCCATAAAATTCTACCCGATTATATCCCTTTTTTACAATATTGATCAGGCCAATTGGTATGCCCACTGCGGTATCAGCGCGGTTAACGAGGCCCAACTGGAAGCCCTCCATCCGCTCAGCTTTATTTAGCAAGAGCGCTACCTGTCCTGTCTTTATATCACCGGCCTTATTCAATAAAAGCGAAGATTGGAACTTTGTCGCCCCTTTAGCCCGATTCATTAAAGTAGCCATCTGAATAGCATTCGCCTGCTCCCCACCAATGGAATTGAACAGGAACGCCCCCTGAACACCCTCAAAATCTCCCCTTGCTATATTACAAAGACTGGCCAGCTGAATAGCCGTACCGTACCCACTGACGTTGAATAAGCCGGCAATTTGCATGCCCTGCACCGTGTCTGCGGCCAAATTGGCCAGGCCACTGATTTGGGTACCATAAACATCATCCCCCACTATATTCACCAGCCCGGCAATCTGTACCCCCTGCACATCTCGTTTAATGGTATTCGCTACCCCACCAAATTCTTTACCCTGTACACCACCATTCATACCCCAGAGTAAATTGACACTAAATTCATTGGTGATATTGTAGCTGGAGAAAGCATTGGTCCCTAAAAACGGGACCAGGGATACCTGCCCCAAACGAGACTGGGCATCCAGATCATTCATCATCCGGATCTGCTCATCGTTACGATCATGGAAGAAATTATAGACGGGATCGTAGAAACGATCTCCGGGTTTAAGTTGGTATTTTTCGAGGTCGATCTGATCCAGGGGACGATTCCCCTCAATCGAGCTGATGTAACGCTTTTGCAAATAGGGCAGTCGTTCCCGCCACTTTTCTCGGCGAGCCGCCATTAGTGCTTCCATCCGCTCATCCTTTTTTTGGTAGACGGGTTGTTCTGGCACGACTCGCTTCGGTGGAGTGCTCACCGTGATTGGTTCTACTTCTACCTTTTGTGGCCGCAGAATAATTTGCTGCCCGACCTGACGGTAAGTAATGGGTAAAGGATCGAATATGCCATCAAGGGCTTCTTCCAGTGAAGAGGTATTGGCCTCCGCTACAACGGGTGTCTCTAAAGGAATAAAGCGACTACTGTAAGCAAAACTTAAGGCATAATTTTCGTGGAGCTCATCTAAGACGGATTTGAGCGGCACCCCCTGATAAGACCACAAATAATTCGTCTGACCTTTTACCGAAAGGGTAAACAAGATACAACAAAACCATAGTAGCGTTTTGAGTAAACGGGTGAGCATAAAATGGATTTAGTCGCACATGCCACCACTGATTCTATACTGTCCGGGGCCCAGTTCTTCTATTTCAAAATCTAACCCTTCTAAGATCAGGAAGATATCCTCCAGCTTTGGACGTACTATTTTATCGATGGTGAAAGGACATTTACTATATTTATTCTCCGCCAATTCTATTTCTATATTAAAATATCGTTCCAACTTAGAGGCGATATCCGTAAAGGCTTCATCTTCAAAGGCCAGACTGGCGGTTTTCCAAACGGTAATGTTTTCGATCTCTACTTCGGCGGGCTCCAGAGCCTGGGCTTGCCTGTCATAGCGAATGGCTTCTCCCGGGCTGAGTTGTAGAGGCGGCTGTGCGGTCTGCTCCGACTTGGCCTCTACCTGTACCCGACCTTCCTGGACCACCACTTCTACCTCGGTGTCCTGCGGATAAGCCCGTACATTAAAGGCTGTACCTAACACCGTGGTGACCACCTCGCCCGAAGTAATGCGAAAAGGGCGGGAGGGCATAGAGGCTACTTCAAAAAATGCTTCTCCTTCCAACTGAACGTTTCGCTGTTTAAAGCGAGTATTATAAGTCAGCGTCGAAGATTGATTCAACAACACTTTAGTACCATCGGGTAGCAGCACCTCTTGCCGTTCATCAGTCTGAGTAATAATTTCCTGATATACCGTGGGTTTAAAAACCTGGTAGATGGCTACCGTACTCAATATAAGAATAGCTGCCACGGCCGCTATCCGTCGCCACAATTGACGTTTCGGGCGTAGAGGAATGACCCTGGGTTGGTGACCTCCCCCTCGCTGCTGTTCGGAGGTCGTATCGGCGGCAGTCTTATCTGCGTCACTTTCCGGCATTTTGGAATTTTCCGGGTCTTCCTGGGGCACTTGATCCAGTCGAGGCTCCAGACGGGCCCAGGCAGCGGCTGCATCCACCTCAAATTCGGGTTCTTCGTAGGCATCAGAGATACTCCACAGCTCAATCATCTCATCAAAAAAGGCCTGATTAGCGGGTGATTCTTCCGCCCAACTCAATAGCTGTCTGCGCTCTGCCGGGGCGATATTCCCCGACAGGTACTTACTCATTAGTTCCAGATATTGTGCCTCGTTTGTCATAAACCTTTTATCCTAATTATCCAGATGCGGATGTGGCGGCAGCCCCCCTATGCCTTTACAGAAAAAAGTGTAAATAATTTTTTAATGCTCTGCGCAAAATTTTTAGTGCTTTTCCCATCTGGTTTTCTACGGTTTTCACCGAAATATCCATTTGATCTGCAATCTCTTTATAGGTTAGTTCTTCGAAACGACTAAGCTGAAAAACCGTACGGCAGCGCGGTGGTAACTGATCAATCGCCACGCGGATATGATCCTCCAATTCGGCATGTAAATATTCTTTTTCCCCGCCGGGCGTAGTACCGCCCATGGTATCCTGATTAATTTCTTCTGCAAAGACTTTCTGCTTACGCAAATGCCCAAGCGCTTCGTTGATCGCCATTCGCCGCAAATAGGCCTTTAGGGAAGCGTTGACTTCAATTTGGTGTCGCTTTTGCCAAAAGCGCAAGAAAACTTCCTGCGCCAGATCCTCGACTAAGACCCGATCCTTTACAATCCGAAAAATATTACTACAAACATAAGCATAATAGGCCTGAAAGAGGTGCTTCAGTGCTGATTTATCATTGGCTTTAAGCCGAGTTAATATCTCTTCCTGGCTTATTTCTTGCATGCAGTGATGAAAATACAGTTTTCTGATTTAACGCCGTCAATATAAAAAATAATAAATGAGCAGCTCCTGACAAGTCGACTGAATGGGCTATTTTTTAGAAGTTTGAATCAAAAGAAAAAGGAGACAAGCCCTAGCAACACCTGTCTCCAGTAAAATTAGCACCCTAATTAACGATAAAATGATATTATCATTTTCAATATAAGGGCAGTGCTGGATAGACCAGGAGACAGATAAAAAGCCGATTTACGTAAAGGTGATAAGTGCTGAGCCCCCGACAAGCAACTAAAACACTGAAAAACAGCTGTTTTACGCAAAGGGGAAGCGTGGCATTTTTACTCCATCCGGAAGTAAACATAGCGGACCAACCACCAGGTCAATAATACCAAAATGGGCAACCAGGCCCATGACCACCGCGTATTTTGATAAATCGGCTCCACATCACCAATGACCACAAAAGAGGCCCAATAATAGGGGTGTGAGAACAGAGGATCATCCACTTCAGCCAGATAGGCAAGCTTGGCCTGCCGCAGGGCTTCATCTTTTGATTTACCTTTTTTTAGTTGGCGATAGAAACGTTCCATCAGACCAGCTGTACTTTTATCCGCCACGGACCATCGGCTCATGACCACGGCGTCCGCCCCGCCGTAGGCAAAGGCACGAGATAAACTAATCATACCCTCTGATTCGTGTAGCCGCCCCATACCAGAATTACAGGCACTGAGCACCACCATGCGGGCATCCAGATCAAAAGCGTACAATTCAGCCAGTAAAAGCTTATCCAAAGCTCCTCCTTGGCCAGATGTAAATCCCAGATAAGATCGCAGGGGTAATTCATCATCTATCACCCCGTGCATAGCCAAATGGTACACGTCGTATTGCCCAAGTATCGACTTAAATGCTGCTTTAGTGGCCAGAGAATCCAGCCAAAGATCTCCTCTAAAAATCTTTTGTATCCGCTTCACTTCTACGGGGGTGTACGGCAATTCAAATAATTCCTCTTCACCAAAACTACCACCTTCCGACGCATAGCTGGGCGCAAACGCCGCCAGACGCAGATTATACCCCGGACGAAGACTTTGCGTACTATTTTGTTGCCAGCGATTCGCGGAGTAGGCATAACTAATACTATATTTTTTCAGCAACCAGGGCCAGGCTGCATAAGACTGACTTACATTAGGATGGGCGGTCAACAACTGCTCGAATGGAATAGCAGACAGCGGACCATCCGGAATAATAATCAATTGACTCACCTCTTCTCCCAGATAGGCCTGAATCGGTAAAAAAAGTTTTTCATAAAGCCAGTACCCATACTCGGCCAGATTTTCGTCTGCCTGAATCTTATTCTGACGGATAAATTCAATATCCCTTAAGGCACGCAAATACTGATTAACGGCTACCTGTAGCTGGTCTGGTCGCGGTAGCACCTCTAATTTCACCTGATCGCCCTTCATAATCGCCACTATCAAGTTTTCGGGCGTGAAAAAAAATTGTAGCATAGCCTGGTTCGGGGATAGATAAGCCTGCAGTTGCTGGATAGACCCTTCCCGATCTGCATATTTCAACTCGTAATACCTGGGATACTCCTCCCGTATCAGCGCCACACAATTCGCTAATTCTCGTTTCAAATACACTAAATCCTGTTTCCGTTTTCGAGCCGTTAAGGGAGCCTCGACCGTGCTATTTCCATATTGCAATTCGCTAATCGCTGCTCTTAATTCCTGCTCTACCTGTAATATACTGTCAGGAATCCCCGCAAAGTGGCGGGCTTCTCGATCAAGCGCCGCTTCCCGAAGCAATAGAGATTTCCCCTGATTAATTCTACTCAGGATACTATCTGTCCAGAAAGGACCGGGGGTTTGCGCCTGTAGCTTAAACATCAAATCGACCGTCTGCTGGTAGATAGCCGCTCCATCCTGTTGAATGATCTGTCGGGTTTCTTCTGACTGAAAAGTCGAACGCAGTACATCGATCAAATCAATGGCCAACAAATAGGTATCGTAGGCGGCTTGTAAGTACCTCATCCCATCGGGATGCTCTTCTCCCAGGCGAATTAAAGTCTCTGCTTTGGCTTGTAAAGTAGATAGTACCGGCGGTATATATTCAAAATCTTCGACCCGGGGCAGATCACTCCAATGCAGGGCCTTAAAAGCCGGTGCTGATTTTTCCAGGCTGAGCTGGTACTGCGCGATCGCTTCGTTCAGTTGGCCCTGTTGATACTTTAGCTGGCCAGCCGTTAGATAAGTATGTGCTAACATGCTATAATCTGCTCCAAAGTTGTCTGTAAGTAAGGCAAAATCCTCTTGGTTAAAACTTTCTGCCTGTTCTAATGCCCCTTGCAGGAGAAAACAACGAGCTAGCCCCTGATAATTTCGACTCACATCCCGGACGTTACCGGGACGAGCTTTTAGAATCTCCAAAGAACGACGGAAGTACGCAATAGCCGCCGCAAGACTGTCCTGCTCCTCAAAGACCAAAGCCTTGCGTCGGTACATATCCGAAATGATGGGCACCTGATCAGTACCTAAATGCTTCGATAGCCGATCAATAGCCAGATCCACATATTGATGCGCCAGTTCGAAACGCTGTAAACGACGGTAGCAATCACTCAATAAGCCGGCGTTTTGGCCAATCCGGGCATAATGTTCCGGAAAGAGCTGATCCAGGATAGTTTGGGTTCGCTCCAGACGCTCCAGCATGGTATTTAAATCTCCGCGTTGATCATAATAATGGCTCTGGTGTTGGATAGCAATCGCCACTTTGGGGTGCAGACCACCAAACACCTGCCTGAAATTTTGCTCCGCCTGCTGAGACTGATCCAAATAGTCATCCCATTGATTCTGCTGCCGATAATATCGAGATAACTGCAAATTAGCATCGCCCAATAACTCAAGGTCCTGATCATGGGCCAGAATCAAAGCAAAGGCTTTGTCAATGTATAATTTTTGCCGGGGCAAGTCATTGACCCGGATTTGGGCTTGCGCATGAAACAAATATACCTCCGCCAAGGCTCGCCAAAACCGGGGGTCTTTTTCAAAAATCGATTCTGCCCTGGATAGATATTCATTAGCCAGGTCCAACTGCCCCCGGTTTTGGGTAGCACGCCCCTTCAGAAAGTAAAGCTGGCCTTCCAGCGAGAGGGGCAGGCCACCCGACTGTGGGATTAGTGATTCCGCCCGCTGGATATATTGATTAAAGGGAGGAAATTGAAAATAATCCAGCCGGTTCTTTGCCAGGCCCAAAAGTGCCCTAAATTGCACGAATTCCTGATCGGGCACTTCGCGCTGTGATAATAAACCAAGATAAATGGAATCCGAGAGATGAGTATGCGAATGCCGGCTCAAAGAATCCGCCTGCTTAAATTGTACCTCTATTGATTGTGCCTTCAATAAGTCGTCTGAAAAGAACAATAGCAAAAAACAAAAATACCGGAATTGAAAGCTTTGCAAAATATCGGTTTTGGTTCAAAAACTTCATTATATTAAGCAGGTATCAAAGCAATAAGCGATGACTACTATAAATTTCGCTGGTTTTTTTAAAAAAAGTAGTATCCATCCGGGAATAATCTTCGATTTATTCGTCTTATGGGCAAAATCGAACCTGGAAAATCCATTTCAACAGCTTTGGATGGCCAAGCGTACCAACAAACAGGCCCTATTTAGTCGCTACTATTTACCCTGTCATAAAAAACTGACCATGTACTGTTTGGCTTTGCTCAAAGATATTGAATTGGCGGAAAATGCCGCTACGGATACTTTACTCAAACTTTTTGAACAGGAAAAGGAACAAATAGACAAACCCGAAAGATGGCTGTTTACGGTTGCAAAAAATCGATGTCTTAGCCTGCTTTCGCAAAAAAAGCGCAGACGTGAAATTATAGACCAGCTAAAACCTACTTTTGAGCAAACGGCACCAGCAAAGGGCGACCAACAATTAGCGGCAGAAGACTTAAAGAAAAGTATACAGTCTATCTTAAATGAAAAGGAATGGCAAATTTGGGAGCTGCATCAAGATGGATTCAATAATAAAGAAATTGCGGCTCAACTAAAACTAACGGAAAAAACAGCAGCCAACTTAAAGTCGATTGCCAGGAATAAATTACGCCAGGCTTTCGCCAAACGCTAAAACGATACATTATGGCTCTACAGGATCAATCAACTATCCCTTTCGAACTACTCCTCGATTACGTGGAGGGGCTACTCGATCCTGCCACCGAACAAAGGATAAAACAGTTCCTCGACCAGGATGAAGACTACCGTACCGTAGTAGCGGGCATTCAGTATTACTACCAAAGTCAGGGCGCCAGCCGTTCCGAATTAGAAGCTTATTTAAAGGACTTCCAACAAAGGCTGATACGTGAGCAGGTACCTACCCAAACCCGCCGGCTCAACCCTCGTCTACTGAGTATTGCGGCCGCCGTCATCGGTCTGGTACTTTCTGTTTTTCTGCTGCGTGATGAGATATTCCCCACGGCCAGTGCTGAGCAACTTGTCGCCGATGCCTTTGAAACCCCTTATCCAAGTATTTATGCGGCGAATCGCAGTAACGAGGATAATAGCTTACGCATACAATTGGGGCGGTGGTACAGTAAGGGAGATTACGAACAAATCATTGATTTACTCGAAGGAAATCTAAAAAACAACCCAGATCTGGAGGCTTCTGATTACTTCTTACTGGCCCAAAGCTACCTCAATCAGGAAATGCCGGATTATGCAAGAGCCGCACAAATTTTTCAACAAATACTGGCAGACCAGGCCCCGGCCTCCCTGAAGCAACAAACGGAGTGGTATTTAGCGCTCAGCCTCTATCAATCCGGAGCAAGAGATCAAGCCAGAGATCAGTTCAAAGCGATCGCTGAACAAACAGCGCATTACCGCCAGTCAAAGGCGCAATCCATACTGGAAAAATGGTAGCTACGAAGCCCGCCCACGCTAAGCGGGCAGGCATCCGTCTCTACCGTTGAAATCAGGAAAGTGCCTCTTCCTTCTTGCCTACTTTGGAAAATTCGTGGACAATAATCTCGGTACGTTTCCGGTTTTGTCCCTCCTTATTCTGGTAAGCATTGTAGTTGATCCGACCACTAAGGATCACTTCCTGACCTTTTTTCAGTAGCTGGTGGATCAACTCGGCGGTCTTTCCCCAGGCCACACAATTGTGCCAGTGCGTCGTGGTCATCTTCTCTCCGTCTTTCCCCTTATAATACTCATTGGTGGCCAGGCTAAACTTAGCTAAAGCATTGCCATTATCCAATTTTTTAAATTCGGGGTCTGCACCAAGATGGCCGACCAGACGCACACTGTTTCTCAGGTTATTCATATCTGTAAGTTTTAATGAGAGCCGAAGCCCTCTCATGTCAAAAAATGGGCAATGTCCCGGCCGGAAGTATTGCTTTCGATACAAATATGTCGGTGGAAAGAAGGATTATTCGGTTATTAAACGTTTAATTTAAAATAAACGCTTATGAGTAGGTTACGCTTGAATAGGCTTAACCTCTCTCCAGGAGCATGGGTACCATTAAATACAGGGCAATGATGACCCCTGCCAGGAAGAAATACACGAGATAAGATACCAATACCGTCAGGGCACTCTTCCAAATACTGGTCTGGTAGGAGGCTTTCACCATCCAAATGAAATAGAGGATAACCAAATAAGTGGCCAGGGTCAGGGGCATCAGGCCAAGTCCTGGGATCAATAGAAACAAATAGAAAGGAATCAATAGCAGGGCAACATGAGAATATAAATAGGTACTACTCACCAGGCTTTCGGCTAAATTATAGCCATTGTTCTTATTCAACCACCAACGAGCCAGTAGGGCAAAAACAGGAATAAAGAGAAAACCCAACAGGTTAGCATATTTCTGTAAGATAAATTGTAGCCTACTGAGAAAAACTTCAGCCTCGGCCCGCACTTCTTCTTCATTATGTTCGCCAGCATCGTAGGCCGTATAGCCCCTGGTGAAATCCGCTGCAAAAGTGCTGTTATACACTTCTTCAAAATACCCCTGAAACAACACAAATACCAGGCCCGAGATAGAGAAAACAATCAGCAAATACCGCACCGGTGACAAATAGCGCATGCGCACCCCTTCAATAAAACCCTGCGTCACCAGGTGCGGACGAATGGTCAAATCCCTTAATGTACGCCAGATGGGGCCTTCTAAATTGCTTAGTGCCGTCAGGAACGCTTTAAATAAAGCCCGTAGTGTCAACCGTTCTCGCACGACTTTAGCCCCACAGGTCGGGCAGTACTGGAAATGAATGGTATGGACCGTTTCACAACTCTTACACTTAAGCATAGTATTGAATTTAAGGGCTACCGCACGCGTTTCTCATGTACATAGGCTTTTAACTGATGCGCCTGATTCATTTTTTCGGCAACAGCCGAAGCCTGCTCATAATCAGCAAAACGCCCAGCAATTACCGATACAATCTTACGCTGATTAAAGTATCCAATCTCGCAATCTTCATAACCTAAATTTACCAGCCGATCCAATTCTCGCTGGGCCAGGGCTTCCTCCGGAAAAGAAGCGGCTACGACCAGGTACCTTTTAGTAGCATCAGGCATCGGCACTGCGGCTTTTGGGGGCGAAAGCGCTACCGAATCAGATCGCCGGGGCACCGCCGTATCCGCCGCTGGCAAGCTGTCAACGCCCCCGGTCGGCACCTCTATTGCTGGTCTTACCGACGGGATATCAGCCTTTTCATCTATACGGGCCACCTTGAGTAGCAAAAAGATCAATGCGCCCAGACAAAGCGCAACCAGTGCGACCGTAATGTAATCTATTCTCGACATGTGTTTTCTTTTGGTGTTTGGATGGTTTCAGGTGGTGTGGTGATTCGTTTTTTTTGGCGGAAGCCTGTACCGAAAAATAAAGAATTTCTGGCAGCTCGTACAATAATCGCACACCGAAAAGCATTATTAAGCTGCACAGGGGATGAAAGCCACCCCAACATCCATCCAATCACCAATCAACACACACTTATTGTAGCACACTTACTTCATCAGGTATTTTCCCGAAAGGGAATCAGGAACAATGCCATAAAAATCGTGAAGTATGCCATTATCAAAAATGTTGATAGCCACTGGTCTGGCTGTGCTATGCTCCTCTTTAGTATTAGCCCAAAAGTCAAAGAAAGATTCCGTCGCCATCGCTGATATTCCGCTGGAAGAGATGACGCCCGAGCAGCGCACACAATACCTCTTTGAAGCCGTGGATGCCAAAGACCAACAACAAATCGAACGCCTCTCCTGGACCTTAGCCCACTACGAACACGATCAAAACGGAGAAACACCCCTTACCCTGGCTATTCAGCAGCAGGATGTGGATTTGGTCACTACCCTTTCGGAAAAAGCCGTCATTAACCTAAAGAATAAAGCCGGAGAAACCCCGCTTACCCTGGCCATTAAGAAACGAAACAAAGCCATCATTGAGATCGTCGCCCAACGCGCGAAAGCGGCATTAAAAAACGAACTCGACGAAGCGCCACTCTGGTTAGCCGTTGAGCAGGGTGACCTCTACCTGGTACAGATGCTCATCGATAACGGCGCCAGAGTAGACGTACGGTCAAAAGGGAGTACCCCCATTTCCCGCGCCGTAGAAACCGGTCAAATGCGTATCCTGGCCTTGCTACTGAAGAACGAAGCCAACCCCAGCATCAAAGACGAAGATGGCACCCTCCCCCTCGCTAAAGCTGTTAGTGCCAAGGACCTCGCTATGGCTAAAATGCTGCTTAAGAAAAGTAAGCAGGCCCACGAAGATGCCAACTGGAAGAACGCCATCGGCGAACCACTTTTACAGACCGCTATTCAAACCGAAAACCAGGCCATTGTCAAGTTGCTGCTGGACTACGGTGCCCAGGCCAATGTCCTCAACTATTTCGATAATAGCAGCTTACACCTGGCCGCTGAACTGGGCCAGTTAGAAACCCTGAAAATATTAATGGAGAAGGGGGCCAACCCAGCTTTAGAGAACATGATGGGCGAAACTGCCCTCGATCTGGCCCGCCAGAAAAATCATCAGTCGGCCATTGAACTGCTTTCCGATTGGGATCAGATGGAAAATGCCGTCAATAACCTGGCTGGCTTCCGACAATAAGAATTATTTCCTAGTGACATATTTAGGTAACCCGCACCGATAACCCATCGTATGCCTGAAACACCTTAGCGGGTAACTGGGCCTGTACGTCCGCGTGCAGGCCCATCCTATGACTGGCATGCGTCAGATAAGTGGCTGCGGCCCCTACCCGGCGGGAAAAAGCAACGGCCTGCTCCAGATTCATATGCGAATGGTGCTCGGTATGGTGCAACGCGTTTAACACCAGATACTCCACACCTTCCAGTTTCTTGAATTCCTCGTCGCTAATGGTTTTCATATCCGTGATGTAGGCAAAGTTGTCGATGCGAAAACCCAGGACCGGCAACCGGCCGTGTAGCACTTCAATGGGCTGGATCGGTATGCCTTTCACCTCAAAAGCTGTATCCTTATTAATATTGTGCAGGTACAACATGGGGGCACCTGGATAGCGATTTTCCGTTTCGAAGATATAAGCGAAGCGTTCCTTGAGTTGCTTTTGGACCCGCTCGGTGGCATAAACCGGCATATCCTGATGATTCATAAAATTGAAGGGACGCACATCATCCATTCCCACAATGTGATCATTGTGCTCATGCGTCATCAGGATGGCATCTACCCAGCTAATCTGATTGGCCAGCATTTGCTGTCGGAAGTCGGGACCACAATCAACCACGAGTTGAGTATCCCCTACCCGGATAGCAATAGACGTACGCAAGCGCTGGTCGCGCGGATCATTGGATTGACAGACCTGGCAATTACAACCGATCACCGGAATGCCTTGCGAAGTACCCGTACCCAGGAATGTAAATGTTAGTTCGATGATTCTTCGGTTTCTTCTCGGTTCAAATAATCGCCTTTATTAAGATCCTGATACAATTTGGCTTCTTTTTCGTCCAGGGTCTGTACGTCCACTTCAACGGTAGATAAAATATCCAAAAGCGTATTTATCCTTGCTTCCGTATCAAAAAATTTATTGATCACCGCGATTTTCTTATTCTCCACGATGCAATAACCCGACTGAAAATTTCCTTTTTCATAACGAATCGTATATTCGAGGGTGGCAAAAAGGCCTTCCAGCTTTTTCAGAAAATGTTTGGTGTATTTGAAAGACATATTTAAGGGCCATTTGTTTCAAAACAAAACTAAGGAAAATGAATAACTTCAAGCTGATCTTTTTTCTGGGCTTCCTGCTAAGTGGGCAGATCCTGGGTGCGCAGCAGCGCTTCGAAGGTAGTTTAGTGGGCGGGGCTGTCTTAGCTCAGATTGATGGCGACCGGATGGCGGGCTATAATAAATTCGGTTTCCAGGCCGGGGCCCGGGTCAATACCCTGCTGACGGAACGCTGGGCTTTTGGCCTTGAGCTTTTATTTAGTCAACACGGCAGTAGCCGCACCCTCAACGATCCCGGAGCCGTCTTCGATAAGATTCGCCTGAACCTGGTGGAAGCCCCGGTCATGATCTACTTTCGCGACTGGAAGTTTCAGGTAGGTGCCGGGCTATCTTACGGACGACTGATCAATAGTGAAGTGATCGACATCCTGGGGGACGATGTTTCTGACACCCAAAACTTCCGGGAAGATCTACTGCAATACAATTTCAGTGTCGCCTTCCAATTTACGGAAGACTGGGCACTGGATGTGCGCTGGTCAAAATATATCACTAACTTGCAGGCGGATGGTGCCGCGGGCACTTTTTTAGGTAAACACATCGCAATACGCGGGATATATACTTTATAATATGAAAAGAGTAGCCGTTATTGACCTGGGGACCAATACCTTTCACCTTCTGATTGTCGAATTACAGGTAGAGGGTTTCCGGGAGCTCTATCGAGAACGCCGTTTTATTAAGCTGGCAGAAGAAGGCATCGAGACCATAGGAGATGCTGCTTTTGCCAGGGCTTTAGCTTCGATTAGGGCTTACGCCAAAAAAGTAGCCGAAATGGACGTGGCCGAGGTACAGGCCTTTGGTACCGCTGCCCTACGCACGGCTGCTAACGGCCCACAACTCATGCAGGAAATCAAAGAAAAAACGGGTATTTCCATTCAACTCATCGACGGAGACAAGGAAGCCAGTCTGATCCATCAGGGGGTCATTCAGGTAGTACCGATGCGAAAGGAGCCCATGATGATTATGGATATCGGCGGCGGTAGTGTTGAATTCATTATCGCCGACCAGGAGCAGGTACACTGGGCACAGAGTTTCCCCATCGGAGTAGCGGTACTGCATAAGCGTTTCCACCAAACAGACCCCATCTCCAGCCAGGAAAAAATTGACCTGTACCATTTTTTAGATCAAACTTTAGCCCCGCTCAAAAAAGCCCTCAAAGCACATCCGGTACAGGAACTGGTCGGTGCTTCGGGTACCTTTGATGTGCTGGAAAATATGGTGACCGAAACAAGGCCCTGCCCCCATTGCGCCGAAATTGATACCGACCGGCTCCGGCTCGTTACCGGGTATATCGTCGCCAGCGATCTGTCCACCCGCACGGCAATGGATAAAATGCCCCCCGAACGGGCGGATCTGATCGTCGTGGCTTTACTCCTGATTGATTACGTCTGTAAAGTCGCAGGCATTCAAAAAATCTATGTATCGGCTTACGCCATGAAGGAAGGTATGATTGCGGAGATGCGCTAAGCAGGATTTTTATTATGCAATTATACAATTTTAACGATTCCCCTTGCGGACTGCGATTGATTTTTATTAACTTGTCTTCTCAAAATCCATCGCCTTTATGTCGACTAAATTCATTTTTTCTCTAATGCTCCTATTGTGGGGGACCAGCATCAGTTTGTTTGCCTTCCCGAAATCGGAGGAAGAGCTCATCAAAGAAAGAATTGACTCGATGCAATCGCAGGTGGTGAACCCCCGCTACGATCGCATTGTCGGTAGTTATCTAAGGACTTATACCGTCAACGGCAGAGACAAGTCAGAGCGCATCCTGGGACGTCGCCTGGTTTATTTTCCTATTTTTGAAAAATACCTCAAAGCCTATAACTTACCCGAAGACCTGAAATATTTACCCATCGTGGAATCTGCCCTGGAGCCCAGAGCCATCTCCGTCGCCGGTGCCGGCGGCTTGTGGCAATTCATGTCAGAGACCGGGCGATCCTACGGGTTGGAAATAAACCATCAAGTCGACGAACGCTGCGACCCCTTACGCTCTACCGAAGCAGCCATGAAACACCTGAGCTATTTGTACAATCGCTTCAACGACTGGGAATTGGCCATTGCAGCCTATAACAGTGGCGGCGGTCGGGTCAGCCGGGCGATGAAACGCGCCCGCAGTAAAAATTTCTGGACTATTAAGCGCTACCTACCCCGCGAAACGGCAAATTATGTGCCCGCTTTTATTGCTGCCACCTACCTGGTACAATATTACGAAGAGCATGATTTGGAAGTACGTCAACCCTCTTTGGATGCTCTACTGACGGAGACCATTCAAATCAAAAACCCGTATACTTTTTATGAAATCGCTCAGATCTCCGGAGCGCCACTTGAAATCATTGAACTATTAAATCCTTCTTATTTATACAGTAAAATTCCGGCTTCGCCGGCTAAATCCAGGAACCTTACCTTACCGAGGCGCCACATGGTCGTTTTTAAAGCCTATCAGGAGGCCAATCATCCCGAAGCAGCTAAAAAAGAAGCGATCGCTACGGCACCGGTCTTTATTTCTGCTTCCGCTAAAAAAACGGAAGAATCCTACCTCAAACAGCAATATGTATTACCAGCCGGAAAACACCTGGCTTCCATTGCCGATCAGGTAAATATTCCACTATTACAAATTCAGGCCTGGAATCAGTTGCGGGATACCGTTTTTGCCGAAGAGCAACTCATCACGGTATACATCCCCCAGCCACTAAAGGAAAACCCGATGAATTTTGAGCTGAAGGCCTTCGAGCCCATCCGCTCTAAGTCACTCCTTGGAGAGCATACGCTGCCCATTCGGCGCACCACTCAACCCAGTATTTACGAGCAAGAGTTAGAACGATTTCTCTATCAAAGAGAGTACCTGTATTACTGGACGGATAAAAGAGAAAAACTATCTGATATCGCGGAAAAAATCCCCGGTATTCTTTTGGAAGACTTATTGCACCTCAATGATATTAAACGTGATAAGGTGATTCGTCCCGACACTAAAATCAAAGTGAAACGACTGGGAGACTGTATGGAATGTGACTAATCCACCGATTCATAGTCAAAAAAGCAAATTCATTTATTGGGGGAACGCAAGTCCCCCATATAAAACCAATACAATCATGTCAAACGAACTAGTAAACATCCTGCAAAGCCAGCTGGGCAATGATCAGTTTATTCAGCAATTAAGCCAACAAATTGGCGGCGCAGAACCTGAAAAAACCAAAACAGCAGCTACAGGTATTGTCTCTACCCTGATGAGTGCCATGGCTAAAAATGCCGCTACACCTGAAGGTGCCAATTCTCTGGCTAATGCCCTGGATCGCGATCACGACGGCAGTATCCTGGACGACGCCATTGGTATGCTTTCCGGACAAAACCAACAAGCTAGTAATGCCAGCCGCATGCTGAATGGTTCCGGTATACTTTCCCATCTGCTGGGGGAAAAACAAAATGGCGCCATTAATATGATCAGCAAGATGTCTGGCCTGGATAACCAAAAAACGGGCAACCTGATGACCATGTTAGCCCCCATTCTGATGGGTGCTCTGGGCAAAACCAAGCGCCAACAAGGGCTGAACGCCGGAGATATTTTTAACCTCCTAAATGGTTCTCTAAGTGCTCAGAAGCAATCTACCGGTAATCAAACCATGGATATGATCAGCCGCTTTATCGATCAGGATGGCGACGGTGACATCACCGATGATGCCATGCGGATTGGTGGTAGCCTGTTGAAAAGTTTCTTCAGAAGAAAAAGGTAGTTTTTTAAACAACTTACCATTAGTAGTCCGAGTCCTAAGCCACAGTTAGGACTCGGATTTTTTCTTACCCCGCATCCAGACTGACTGCTTTGGTTTAAGCGTCACCAGGGCTAATTTATCCATCGTTTCGTATTGCGGTTCCCAATCGTACCTTCCGACCATCCGCGCCAGGACCAGCGTCATCTCCAGCATGGCAAAATGATGCCCAATACAAAGTCTTGGACCAGCCCCGAAAGGCATATACGCCAACTTACGATTATCCTTCTTTGCCACTTCTGCAAAACGCTCCGGACGAAAACGATCCGGCTCCGACCAATACTTCGGATGATGATGGGCACCATAGAAAAAAGTGATCAGCATTGTACCCCGGGGAATATCCAAACCCTGATAATGATCATCCGCAATCGCTACCCGATCCGTGATCCAGGCCGGTGGATACAGGCGCATCGCCTCTTCAATCACTTGCCGGGTCTTGTTTAAGTTAGGAATATCCGCATAAGTCGGTGATCTTCCGCTCAATACCTGATCTACTTCCCTTCTCAATTGTTGTGTCCACTCCGGATGCCGCGCCAATAAATGCCAGATCCAGGAAAGGGCATTACCCGTAGTGTCATGCCCGGCAACAAATAATATCTTCACCTCATCCAGTAGCTGCTGATCAGACATGGGCGCTCCTGTATCCTCGTAGCGGGCCTCCAATAGCATTTGCAGCAGGTCGTCATAAGCCTCAGTAGCTTGCCGACGTTCCTGAATAAATTGCAGCAGGATGGCATCTGATTCTTCTGCCGCTCGCTCCGCCGCATGTTTTTGGCCACTGAGCCGCAACCAGGGCAACAGAAAAGGCGTACGAATTTCTTTAATCACGTATTGCTGCAGATAGGCAATCCGCGTACTGATTTGTACCAATTGGTTCTGATGGATATGGAAATTAAAAATGGAGCGGGCAACAAGATTGAAGGCTAACTGCTGCATTTCTTCGTAGAGATCAACCGGACCAGCCTCAAGCCTTTGGTCCAATTCTTCCAGGAACTCATCGATCACCTTATTCATGATCCCCGCCAAACCAGCGATACGCTTACGACTAAAACCAGGTTGGATCAATCGCCTTTGCCGTAACCAATGATCCCCATCAATCGTCAGCAGACCGTAGCCCAGGTATTTAGCCAGCTTTTCAAAGTGCGGCGGAGACTTTATGTATTTTCTATGCTGCTTCTGCAAAACGTGCTGGATCAAACCAGGATCCGCTGTAAAGACGGCAGGGTGTTTCCCCATAGTGAAGGTGTAAGTATCGCCGTAGCGCTGGATATTTTCCTCCATTAACCGAATCGGATCCGATAAAAAGCGTGGCGCATTGAGCAGGGTTTTATAGCGTGGAATCTGTGGCAAAATCCGTTTCATGAAAAAAAATTAAAAAAATTTAAAAAAAATGCAGGCCTCCTGATTATAAAATCAAATTTAAGCACACTAATTAACAGACACCTAATTCCCAGCATAATTCACACCGATTATAATCCCAGAAACCGGGGCTAAACCCCAGCCCTTTTTTCATAAAAAACTCTAAAACCTACACATTCCGTTATGAAGGCTAATTTCCCATTGACACGCTTGTAAGCTGAGCCCCACTGTGTTCGTTTCAATGTGTAACTACATATCCCAATCCCTTACCCCCCACAGCACCGCCTCCCTGGCGGTGCTGCTTTTTTATGTATACATCTTTCCGGCAAACTTCTAAAAAATAGCCGCACCGTAGCCACGATTGCCCAAAAAAATGGTAATATTGGGGCGCATCCAAACCGAATATTTTATGCTATTCAATTATATCTCCTGGGCACCTAACCCGGAAATCTTCTCCCTCGGCCCACTCGCTCCGCGTTGGTACGGTCTTTTGTTTGCTACCGGTTTTCTGATTGGCTTATTCATCGTCAAACGTATGTTCAAAGAAGAAGATGCGCCGGAAGAGTGGCTGGATAAAGCTTTCATGTACATCGTCATCGGTGCCGTAGTGGGTGCTCGCCTGGGACACGTCTTTTTCTACGACTGGGATTACTACTCCCAAAACCTGGCAAAAATACCCGCTATCTGGGAAGGGGGCCTGGCCAGCCACGGTGGTGCCATCGGGATTTTAATTGCCCTGTATATCTTTTCTAAAAGAGTCAGCAAGAAGTCTATGCTCTGGATACTGGATAAGGTAGTAGTACCTACCGCATTAGCGGGTGCGTTCATCCGGATGGGGAATTTTATGAACTCCGAAATTGTCGGCACGCCCTATGATGGGCCATTCGCCGTCCTATTCGTCAACGCCTACCCACCGCTCAACGAAGTGCCCCGGCATCCGGTACAACTCTACGAAGCAGCTTCCTATTTAGTCATTTTTGCTATCCTCTTTTTCACCTACTGGCGTACTCAATACCGCAAAAAACCGGGCTTCGTCTTTGGACTTTTCCTGGTCCTGGTTTTCGGCGCACGATTCGTACTGGAGAAATATAAGCATACCCAGGGAGGCCTTGAGGAAGCCATCAATAACAGCTTATCCACCGGACAGTTACTCAGTATTCCCTTTGTACTGGTCGGCTTGTATTACATCTTCAGGCCCATGCCCACTAAAGCCTAAGCATTATGTCCGATAAATTCACCCACCTCGACGAAGCCGGCAACCCCTCTATGGTCGACGTTGGTAAAAAGCAAGCTACCCACCGTCGGGCCGTAGCCCGTGCCATCATCCAGGTGCCAACTGAGGTCATGGAGCAATTAGAAAACGGTGATATCCAAACGAAGAAAGGCCCCGTTTTCCAGACGGCCATCATCGCGGGCGTCATGGCGGCGAAGAGGACGGGCGAACTGATCCCCCTCTGCCACCCCATCGGCATGGATAATTGTCAGGTCGATATCCATATTGATGAGCAGCAGCGTATCGTCGTGGATTGTACGGCTTCGGTCTTCGCCAAAACGGGCATCGAAATGGAAGCCATGACTGGCGCCAGCCTGGCGGCACTTACCATTTATGATATGTGTAAGGCCTTTACCCATGATATCATCATCCAGGAAGTCAAGCTTATGGCGAAAAGCGGTGGTAAACGGGATTTCCAGCGGAAATAATCACGCCCCACCTACTTAGACTATTGCCACATTTTTTTATTTTGCGGAAAGCAAAACAACAAATATAATGTGCGCAAAGCAAAAAATGGATAGAAGAAATTTCATCGGTAAAGTAGCGGGCACCACCGCCGCAGCTACCGCTTTCAGTATCGTTCCCCGTTCCGTACTAGGTAAAGGCCACGTACCGCCCTCCGACCGCATCCGGGTCGCCAATATCGGCTGTGGTACGCAGGGCTTACGCGAAATGCCCGAGTTGATCCAGCATCCCAACGTACAGATCGTCGCCCTCTGCGATGTCAATGAATATTCTACCGATTATCTGGACTGGTCGCCCAATGGTATCCTGAATAGCTTACGACGTACCCTGGGCAAATCGGACTGGGGCGCCTTTATCAAAGGTATTCCCGGTGGTCGCGCTTTCGCTAAAAAATTTGTAGAGGATTACTACGCCGCTAAAAAGGATAGTAGCTACCAGGGCGTACGCGCCTACGAAGATTACCGGGAACTGCTCGAAAAAGAGAGCGACATCGACGTAGTCAAGATCATGACGCCCGACCACCATCATGGCTGGATGGCTCTGGAAGCTCTTAAAAGAGGGATTGGTGTGGTGACTCACAAACCCATCGCTAACCGCCTGACTGAAGGCCGTATGGTCATTGAAGCAGCGAAAAAGACCAACGCACGTACCCACCTGCTCGCCTGGGCAGATAAACCCAACTACCGACTCATCAAGCAGTGGATCGACGACGGCGTGATCGGTGAGCTAAAAGAAATCCACAACTGGAGTTACCGCCCGGTTTGGCCACAGTATATGGGCAAACCAAAAGACAGCCGGCCCATTCCGGAAGGTTTCAACTGGGAGCTCTGGCTGGGACCGGAAAAGGATAGACCTTATCACCCTCATTATACACACAATACTTTCCGCGGCTGGTACGACTTTGGAGGCGGAAGTATTGCCGATATGGGGCATTACAGTCTGTTCCCATTATTCCAGATACTGGGCGTAAAAACCTCTCCTCAAACGGCCAAAGCCTATGGTACCGTCTATCGTACGGTGGAAAACCAGGTCTGCCGGGGCGTGAATAATGATGCAGCCTTCCCTTATTCCTGTACCTATAAATTCGGTTTCCCAAAACAAGAAAGTCTGCCTGCCTTCGACCTGTACTGGTACGACGGTGGCATCAAACCCTTCCCCCCGGAAGAGCTGGAGGTGGACGATCGCGACATCCCCGCCGAAGGGCTACTCTTCGTGGGAACAAAAGGCAAAATTATGGCGGGCTTCCAGGGTAGCAACCCCGAGATTCTACCCAAAACTAAAATGGAGGCCTACCGTGGCAATAAGACGGCTGAAGAAGCCTCAAAAGATACCCGCACCGACACCTGGGTTCGCGCTGTGCTGGGAGACCAGGAATCCCCCGGTAGCTTCCGTCTGGCCGGCCCGATCACCGATATGGTCAATCTGGGTGCTGCCGCCCTGCGCAGCGGCAAGCGACTGGAATTTGATGCAGCGACCGCCCGCATTACGAATGATGCGGATGCGAATCAATTCCTAACCAGAGATTATCGGGAGGGTTGGGAGATGTAAATAATCATTAGGAGTACCTTAATGATCCTTCATTCCTTATGGTTTATTTCACACAAACGATCATTTGCTTTCTGGTCACCATTAAGGCATGAAGGTTCGTTAAGGACCTTACTCCATCTTTTATTCTGTCATTCGAGGTCCTTTTTTTTACCTTTCAAAGGGTTTAGTATTTTCATTAGAAAAGCCACAGGGACTTTTGATTAATTTCTTTACGGACAATATTTCAAAGTTTATGAGACCATTCGTAAACGAATATTTTCAGGCGCTACCGGAGTAATCATTATAAATCATGAAACTTCGGCAGTAACTTAATTACCCTTCATTTCTTAATAGTTTATTTCTGACAAGTTATAGTTTGCTTTCTGGCCACTATTAGTGCATGAAGGAGCCCTATGTGCAGAACCCCCTTTTTCGCGAAAGTACATCCCAAAGCCAAAAATGACAGCAAAGAATCTCAATAAATTGCCATTTTGTCATTTATTTAAATAAAAAACCATCTTAATACTGCCAAAAAGTCACTAAAAAGTCAAATTTAGACACTGGCACAGCAATTGATCTATAAAGAGTAAAGCAATTGAACATTCAAAAACTTTAAACTTTATACCAATGAATTTAGTAGTCAGAAAACCAAACTATCGCGCAGTAAGTAGACCATCTTCCATTGATCAGGTATTTGATCAGTTCTTTAATCGCAATCTGGGCGATTTCTTCGGAAGTGATTTTGTCAACGATGCGCCTGCCGTAAATGTCACCGAGCTGGAAAATCAGTTCAAGATTGAATTGGCTGCTCCGGGACTGGAAAAAGGAGACTTCAACATCAAAGTGGAAGAAGATCAACTGACCATTTCGGCAGAGCAAAAGCACGAAACGGAAGAGAAAAAAGAAGATGGTAAGTTCCTACGCCGCGAATTTAGCTTTGCTTCCTTTAGCAGAAGCTTCCGCTTACCCGAGAACGTCGACGCAGATAACATTTCTGCCAACTATAACAACGGCGTACTCGTACTGGAACTCCCTAAAGCAGAACCCATTAATAATACACGCGTGATTGAAATCCAGTAAGACTGGAAAAAGCATAACATAGGGTTTTTAGGTTTATAGTGTGTGTTTTATGCCGTCCGTTCCCCGGGCGGCATTTTTTGTCTAATCCCTCCTTGTTTTTATAGAAATTGATAGGCCTAAATCTCCAAAAGACCTACATTCCGGTCAAAACATACTCCTCATGATGCGAAAACTATGCTATCTGTTTTTACTGGGCCCTATTTTACTCACTACTGCCTGTACCAGCGATTCCGCTTCCCGGGATACCGATGAAGCGGATAAAAAGACCGCAGCAGTAGATTACGAAAAACTACAGGACTTACTGCCTAAGCGACTAGCTGGCATGGATAGAGTTGCTATCGAAGGTGAACGCATTGGCTTCCTGGGACTCAAATACAGTCAGGCGACGGCCGAATACGAAGACGGCGACGCCTGGGCCGAGATTATCATCCTCGATGGCGGCGGTATCGCTCGGGTCTTCAATAAACTAGCCGATGAAATCAATACCGATTTTGATCACGAATATGAAAATGAAGAAGGCTACCGCCGAAATATCGAGGTAGACGGCTTTCCCGCCAGTGAAATGTATGAATACGATTCAAAAGAAGGTGAATTTACCGTTTTTGTTGGTGAACGTTTTCTGGTCCACCTGGAAGCAGAAGACATCTCCGAGCGGCAGTTTAAGCGCTTGAATCAAGCGCTTAAGATTCGAAAATTATCCCAAATGAAATAACATACAATAATCCGACAAATCACTAATTCACTAATCCAACAAACGGTTTTAATTCCAGGCTAAACCCTCCCGTACCGTCCAGTAATCTTCACACTTTTGCGACAGCGAATCCAGCTGCTCCAATTGGGTCTCATTCAACTCCACCCTGGCAGCCGCCAGGTTCGATTTCAGATGGGCTTCGACGGCTGCCCCACTCAGCACTACCTGGGCCCAGGATTGATGCAAGACAAAGGCCAGAGCCAGCATATCCATTTTGATATTTAGCTCTTGCATGATACCTTCCAATGCCGCTTTGGTCTCCACAAACCCCTCGCGACGGTTGCGGGGCGTCAGTCGGCCGTTGGCCAGAGCTTCTTTTACAATTACCCCAACGCCCGCTTCGGCCACCTGACGCAACACCTCACCCGTTGACTGCTCCAGTATATTAAAAGTAGCCTGTACGGAATCAAAGAGATGCACGCCGTCGACTCGCTCCAGCATAGCGGCTTCAATTACTTCGGCTTGTCTCGGACCACTGACCGAAAGCCCAATCGCGACCCCTTCACTTTTAAGTTGGGCCAGGCGGCTCAGCACTTCCGTATTCTCCAGCACCCCGCTCTCAAAAGTAGCGGAGTGGATTTGGTACAATTTCAACCAGGGCAGTAGTAACGAGGATTTTGCCCACTGCTTATTGAGTACTTCCAGTGTATGCCGTTTTATCTCGTGCTGTTCTGCTTCAATCTGCCATTCGGCGGTATAGATATACCCCCATTTGGAACCCACCACAATATCCTCCGCCTCCTGTTTCTCCAACCAGGAAAGCAGGAACTTTTCGGCCCGACCGTACGAACGCGCTGCATCAAAGTAGCGAACGCCCCGCTCGTAAGCCAGGTCCAGCATACGATGCGTACGACCTTCCATCGCTTCGACCACGTAATCCTGCGCCAGATCCTCACTGTGCCCCAGATTAATATAGCCCGGACGGCCCAGAGCAGCCAGCCCCAACCCCATTCGGGAAACTTGCAGACCGGTATTTCCTAATTCGTTAATAGGTAATGGCATCAGGCTTCAATTGCTTCTAAAATCTGATTCGTGTGATCCTTGGTCTTCACTTTTTTGAAGACATGTTGGATTTTCCCTTCCTCATCAATAATAAAGGTAGTACGAAAGACGCCCATATAGGTACGGCCGTACATGGATTTCTCTCCCCAGACGCCGTACGCATTGAGTACCTCTTGTTCGGTATCCGCCAGCAGGGGGAAAGGCAATTCAAATTTATTGATGAAGTTTTGGTGTTTTTTCTGGGAGTCGGGGCTTACGCCTAAAAGTGCAAAGCCTTTTTCCTCCAGGGCAGCAAAATTGTCGCGCAAATTGCAAGCCTCTGCCGTACAGCCGGGGGTATTATCTTTAGGGTAGAAAAAAAGGATAAGCTTTTTACCGGCAAAATCACTCAATTGCACCGTTTCGCCATTTTGATTCAGCCCTTTAAAATCAGGTGCTTTATCACCTGCTTGTAAATTCGTCATAATATCTTTTCTTAATTCAATTTTGTGAATACCTATCGATGTAACTAATCGCCGACAAAATAGGTTTAGTGCTTTCGCAAAAATCTAAATATCTTGCTTTTTTCCAAAAAGCTTGGCAAAAGCCACCAAGGATCCTGTATAGAAGATGAATTATTCCTTATTTTGCAACACGATCTAATAATAAAGCAGCAATTCCGTTAGAAACCTACCATTCAAAACGAGCTATTTTACGGAATAGCTAGCCACAAATCATCATCTCAATACATGGTCTAGCCACTTTTGTACGAGCAAAAGGTCTGAAGTACATAACGAACGTAAACGCATGAGAAACTATCGACACTACCGATTATTCTTAAAGAGCAGTTTCATTGTCCTGATTCTTTTGGGCCTGAACCCCTATCCTTCCTATGCCCAGCCCCCTACGGTCTTCGATACCACCCAGGTCGATTGTGGTACAACGGCAGCTTATACCCTCTGGATTGACTCTAAACAATTAGAGATTATGACCGCCCAGGGTGGCACGCTACAGGTCACTCCCCCGGTAATGAGCGACTTCACCTTTGATACGCCCTGTAATGATACAGTTACCCATCTACTGGAGGTATTCGACAGCTTGAATAACCTGCAATACGCAGAGCAAGCTACACTCATTGTCCTAGATAATGAAGCTCCGGTATTTACCAGTAGTCTGCCCGATACAATCTACCTGAGTTGTAATGATGCTGTTCCCGACAGTAGCACCGTCAGTCGTTCGGATAACTGTGGCATCGATCAATTCACCTACCTGGAGCAGAGTAGTTCTGGAGGGAACTGTCCGGTCACCGATACCATCCGGCGGCAATTTACCGCTATCGATGCCTGTGGGAATCGGGCGGATTACCAACAGACGATTATTATTCGAGATGACCAGCTACCCGTTTTTCAGTTTTTACCCCCTATCAGTGACACGGTCAGTTGTCTACAAGATGCGCATCCAGACTTTACAGGTTATCCAACGGCTACCGACAACTGCGATATGGACGTCAGCATCGACTACATCGATCAGATACAAAACGAAAGCCAGGTCCCAGGCTGCCAACACCAGCAACGAATTATCCGGACATGGACGGCCCGCGACGATTGCTCCAACACCAATACCTATGTACAGACCATCCGGGTATTAGACACCATCCCGCCCAGTTTCACGGTACCTACAGACACTACTATTGATTGTAGCTTTGGGGACGATCCGTTTTTTACCGGCTTTCCGGAAATCATCCAGAATGATTGTGACAGCCTTACGACAAGCAACTACCGATTTGAAGATAAAATCCTCAGTTCCGACTGCGACAACAACTACAGCGTCATCCGCACCTGGTATGTCTTTGATAATTGCGGGAATATTGACTCGGCCGATCAACAAATCAATGTAGTTGATACCATCCCACCCCTCTTCACCCAAGAGGCTCAAGATCTCGTCCTCAACTGTGGTACAGACGGAGACATCCAACAAGCCTTCCAGGATTGGCTCAATAATCTGGGTGGCGCGATTGCTGAAAACAATTGTAGCCCCAATGATCAAATTACCTGGCTGCGCTTTATTAATGGCACCAGTAATCCTCCTGTATTCCCCAGCCCTTCCTGTAGCGATGGAGATCAGGAAATCTATCGCCAAACGGTAGACTTTGTGGCCGTCGATCCCTGTGGAAACCGTGATACGACTACAGCTACCTTCCGGGTTATCGATGATCAACGGCCTATGCTTGACGGCTGTCCTGCCGACACCAGTATTTCTACGCGCATGGATAATTGCATCGGCGACTACCGGATTTACCGTCCAACGATTACCGAAAGTTGTGATTTAGTGCGCCCTACTTTTGAATTTCGGGTAGACGATGGTGCGTACCGGACGGTCAATGGGGATTCTTTAGATATCCAACTACTACTCGGCAACCACCAGATTACTTATCGCGTAACTGACTGCGGTGGAAATCAAGACAGTTGTAGCTTCGCCGTGACTGTGATCGATGACGTAACCCCTATCCTCGCCTGCCCTAATGATCTAACCATTGCTACGGCAGCCGACGGCTGTCAGGCGAGTTTTCAAATCCCCCTGCCGCCTGCGACCGACAACTGTGGACTGGATCCTAATTTTACTAATGGCCGATCCATTTACTTCACGACCGGAGCGACCATTATCCCCTCCACTAAAATCACGACTACCAGTGGCCCGGTACTGGATTTCAACCTCGGTCGCACCAAACTATTCTACGTAACCCAGGATGTAGCTGGCAACCGGGATACCTGCAGTTTTGAGATTAATGTAGTGGACAACACCCCTCCTGTTGCTAACTGCCAACCCACGACCCTCTTTATTAATCCTTCCGGGTTGGATAATCAGATCGTAGCCGTAGGAGATGTCAATAATGGTAGTACCGATAATTGTAGTATTGATACGATGTATTTAAGTCCGGCCATTTTTAGCTGCGAAAGCCAGACCGGCAGTAATCAGGATATTGTCCTGACGGTAGAAGATGCTGCCGGCAACGTATCGCGCTGTACCACCTTTGTACGTATTGAAAATCTGGAGCCGACACCCAGTGCCAGTTCCGGACTTTGTGGAAACGATACGCTGTTCTTATTCGCTAATCCTCCACCTGCTCAGGGCGGCACGGTATACACCTATCAGTGGACCGGACCCAACGGTTTTTCTTCTAGTCGCGCCAATCCGTTTATCCCGAATATCAGCAGTATTAATGCTGGATCTTATACCGTAGAGGTCACGGGATTGACGGGGTGTAGATCGAGTGGCTCGGTAGAGGTCAGCATTGAAGATCTTCCGGCACGACCCAGTCTGATTGCCGAAAATAATTACTGTGTGAACAGTCTCATCACCTTACAATCGTCCGTAGCTCCAGACGGTGCCCAGGTCATCTATCGCTGGTATCAGGGCCAGCCCCCCAGTGGCATCCTGCTGGCAGAAACCATCGTACCCAGTTTTGCCTTTCAGGCGGCTTCCAGTCAATCTTCGGATGACTATTACGTCATGATTGAAGCAGACGGTTGTACTTCGCAGCCCTCTGAGCCTAAACGAATTACGGTCAACGACTTTCCCATTGCCATTCCGGAAGACAGTACGATTACGGTCTGTTCCGGAGAATCGATCCGTCTGGGCACCCAGGTCATCGGCAACGGAATTACCTATCGCTGGACGGGACCGAATGGTTATGATGAAACGGGTCAATTCCCCCGGATAATTGAAAATTCTACCACCCTAAACGATGGAATCTACGCGCTGGTGGTTTCGCGAAATGGTTGCCAATCAGACCCGGCTTTCGTACGAGTCAATGTCATCCAGAGCCCGGCACGTCCTATGTTGTCTAATAACGGCCCGGTCTGTGAACGCGAATCGATAAGCCTGAGCACCAATGCGCAGGCCAGTATTTATACCTGGATTGCACCTGACCTCACCGAGTTTTCAACCACTACCAATAGCTTTACGCTGGATAATGCCAGTAGAAATGCCAATGGAGAGTGGCGCCTGGTGGTCACTGACTTCAATTGCACCTCAGAGCCCTCCCTTGTCAGTAATGTAGTCGTCAATCCATTGCCCAATACCGTAGCGGCCTTCAGCCCCGATGTGGTCTGCGAAGGAGGAGAACTTCAACTCAACGCCTCCCCGAATATCGCCGATGCTACCTATGCCTGGTCTGGTCCGGATAATTTCTCCGGAGCAGGACGTAATGTTAGTATACAAAATGTCCGACCGGCTAAATCGGGGACTTATCGGGTTACTCTTACTACCTCGGCGGGCTGCAGTAACACCGCTGCAGCCAATGTAGAGATTAAAGAATCTGTACGTATCATTGCGGCTACTAATGATGGCCCTGCCTGCCTGAGTGGCCCCACCGATATACAACTGAATGCGGCAGTCTTCCCGGCCGACGATGGTACTTATCAATACCAGTGGGCCGGGCCGAATAATTATATCTCCAACAGTCGAGAAGCCATGATTCCCAATGCAACGGCCGCCAATAATGGTAATTATCAATTGATCGTCACTACCAATGAGGGATGTATTTCGACACCGGAGATTACCACCGTGGATGTTAGCGATCCTCCGGCACGCCCGGCACGCCCGCTGGTGAGTGATATTACCCCTCTACCCTTCTGCGAAGGAGCCCCCATCCGACTGACGGTCGAGGACTACACGGGTACTCAGGTGCGCTACAATTGGCAAACGCCTAATGAGGGCATCCTGGTGACTCAACAACCAGTTTTGGAAATACCCGAGGCCTTTTCCGAAGATAGCGGAGATTATAGTGTTTTTGTTACGGTGGATGGTTGCAATTCAAACCCCTCTGAAATCATCCGGGTCAATGTCCGTCAACGACCAGAAATCAGCCTCAGTAGCAATAGCCCCGTTTGTGAAAATGCACCAATCGAATTAAAGGCCAACTTTGTGGCGAATGCTACTTACAATTGGGTAGGCCCTAACTTCAGCAGTTCCCTGCAAAACCCAGTCATTAGCCAGGCCGACTCTGCCCTCCATGCTGGCAGCTACAGCCTGACGATTGAGAAAGACGGCTGTGCCTCCGCCCTGGCCAATACCTTTATTAGTATTAACCCCACACCAGATCAGCCCGGACTCATCGGAAATACCCCCATTTGTGGTAGTGATACCGATGCTTTATTACGTTTACGCCTAAATGATAATAGTATTACGCCAAATGCGAACTACATCTGGCGTGGCCCCAATGGGATATTAGACACCACCAGCAGTAGTAGTCTGGACATCAGAGATTTCACGAATTATCCGGATGGCAGTAACAACTTTAGCGTACAGGCCGCTCTGGGTACTTGTGTTTCTGAAGCAGCAGAGACATTCACCGCCACCATTAATAAAATCCCGGATTCAGAAGCCTTTGCCGGGCAGGATTTTTCGATTTGCGAAACCGAAGACATTAATCTACGCGGACAAGCACCGACTATTGGCATCGGACGTTGGAGCCTGGTAAGTAACGACACGGCCGGCACGGTATCTATTGCCAATCCGGGATCACCCACCACAGCTATTAATGGCTTATTAGGCGATCAAACCTATACCTTCCGCTGGACCCTTTCCAACGGAGCCTGTATCAATTACTCTTCCGACGAAGTAAGCCTAAGCATCAATAAGGATGAAGATGCACTGGCTGGAGATGATCAAATTGCCTGCGCCGGAGTGGGCGTCAATCTGGATGCAGAACCAGTTACCGGCAATGGCTTTTGGACGCAACCCGAAGCCCAGAGCCTTTTTGGCGTAAGCATCCAGGATCCCCGGGACCCCAAAACCAGTATCCGGGGGTTACAACCCGGCAACCTCTATTCCTTTACCTGGAATGTACAGGGTAGTTGTGGTGACGAACGGGACGATGTATTCGTCCTCATCTCTGATCCTAACCCATTCGCCGGCGCGGACATCATCGCCTGCAACGAGGAAGGCTTCGCCCAACTCGATGCCGACCGACCAACGGATGGCAGTATTGGCACCTGGTACGCGCTGGATCCTACCGTGGAGATATCCAATGACCAATCCCCCGATGCCTTTATAGACAATTTGCGGCCCGGGGTGTACCAATTGGTTTGGGAAATGGACAATGGCACCTGTGGGGAAGCTTCTCGAGATACCGTCCAGGTCTTTTTTAAGAATAACCCGGTAGCCCGGCCAGAGACCTTCCTTATCGGCTATGGCGAAGCGACCGATATCGACTTACTGGCTAATGATGATTTGCCGGAAGGTAGCTTTGTCAATATCATCCAGGCTCCGGATAACGGAAGCCTCACCCCAATTAGCGAGGGGCGCTACACTTTTCAACCCACCTTTGATTTTGTCGGGCAGGATCGCATCCTGTACGAAATATGCAGCGAAGGTTGCGAATGTATGATGACGGAAGCGACCCTAAACATTGGCCAGGATGCACAATGCGATATTCCTTCGGTCATTACACCAAATAATGATGGGGTAAACGATAGCTTTATCGTTCCTTGTCTTTTTGATCAGGTGCGCTACCCAAATAGTCAGGTGACCATTATCAACCGTTGGGGTGATGAAGTCTTTCGTTCGCGACGCCCCTATAATAACGACTGGCGCGGCACCTTTAATGGGGAAGAACTGCCCGTGGGTACTTATTTCTACATGGTTGATTTTGGCAACGGCGCCGAACCCCAGGCCAGCTTTTTTATGATTCAACGTTAAAACACCCAATCACCGATTAAATTATCAATTATGAAACCATATATACTCCTTGGCAGTCTACTTTTTCTGTTTTCCCTGGTGAGCCACGCGCAGCAGGAAGAGCAATTCACCCAATTCATGCAGTATAAACAGGGGCTCAACCCGGCCTACGCCGGGAGCAACGAGAACTTAAGCCTCACCGCCATCAGTCGACATCAGTGGCTGGGCTTTGAAGGAGCGCCTCAGACGCAGGTTATTTCACTAATCGCACCGGTGCTTAATCAGCGGATCGGAGTGGGGGCAAATATCGTGCGCCAATCGATTGGGGTCTCCGATTTCTACACCCTGGATGGTATGTATGCTTACCGAATCAAAGTGCCTCGTGGATTTTTAGGTATTGGTATTCAGGCTTCGGTACGGCTGTTACAGGCTGATTTTTCGCAACTCCGGGGCACGCAGCCCATTACGCAGGATGAAGCCATCCCCCAGGGCATACAGAGTAAGTTTGTCCCCAACTTCGGCGCCGGCCTCTACTACGATAGTCCTAACTTTTACCTGGGTTTTTCCATCCCTCGCTTACTCAATACTAACATTGACCTGTCCAACGATGGCGGAGTGATTGCCCGGGAAGTGAGTCATGCTTATTTCATGACGGGTGGCACCATCGAACTCAGTGAGAACCTGGGGCTGCGACCACAAGTGTTGCTCAAATACGTGACTGGCGCCCCGCTGGATGCTGATTTCAACTTGAGTTTAATCATCAATAACCGTTTTTCAACCGGACTTTCTTATCGGCTGGGTGGTTCGCAGGGCAGTGGTTTTGGAGAAGCCGTTTCGCTCCTGACCGGCATACAGCTGAGTTCTAATTTTTTCCTGGGGCTTTCCTACGATGCGACTTTATCAGAGCTCAGAAGATACAATAGTGGCAGTCTGGAAGGCTTGATACGGTATACCTTTGGTCAAAAATCCGGGGACGAAGAAGTAGATAATCCAAGGTATTTTTAAGATATTCATTGAAAAGCAATCAGGTATCCAGTAACTTTACGCAAAGCAGTTATCCATTCATGCATTTGAATAAAGAAAATATTGAAACGATAAAAAGATACTTTTCTCAAAAACCTGTCCTCAAGGCCTATATATTTGGCTCACAAGCCAGGGGCGAAGCTGATGAGAATAGTGATATTGACTTATTAGTAGAATTAGATTATTCTGAGAAGATTGGTCTATTATTTCTACAAATGCAAGTGGAGTTGGAAGACTTACTCCATAAAAAAGTAGACCTCGTCTCTTCTAAAGGTCTTTCCAAATATATCAAACCTACAGTTGATCAAGAAAAACGATTGATCTATGCCCGATAAACTTGGAGACAAAGCCAGGGTTCTTCATATTTTAGATGCTATCGAAGAAATTTTCACTTACACTACCCATGTAGAATTCAATGAATTCAAGCATCATTCTATGATGAAGGATGCTTACATTCGTCAACTAGGGATTATAGGCGAAGCCTGCAATAGGATATCTGACGAGCGGAAAAAAGCATTTTCAGATATTCCCTGGAGCCAGATTATCGGACTGCGTAACTTTGTTATATATCAATACTTTGGTGTGGATGAAGAAGTGATTTGGAATGTCGTCAAATATGATTTGCCCGATCTAAAAACCAGGATGCAACAGGTATTAGAACATATTTCATAATCCTTGAAAACATGGGTAATCAATCATTTATCTTGACACTGTCTAAATGTAAATAATATGTCCGTCCAGCCAATCATCCTGATCTGGATTTACTGCTTTTTAGGGGCTATCGGGGCTTGCGCCCAAAATAGCGGCAATACTGGCATAGAGACGCGGGGTGATCGGGTGCTGGTGCAAAACCTGCGTTCGGTAAACACCCCCTATATTGAATTCTCCCCTACCTATTATCGGGAAGGGATAGT